>OMLM01000942.1:183860-208028 GCA_900302695.1 Helostoma temminkii | reverse complement strand
GGGTCAGGAACATTGCTTTCTAAATTGATCTATATAACCTATATGTCTGTATAATCCAATATAGACTCACCAATAATTCAACCAATAAAATATTTAAGATGCTTTCCAAAAAAATGTTGCAGTTTTATAATATGCATCTGAGCTTGTAGTTGCCTGTTTCCAGTTTAAAAAATGTTACAGCTTTGTTATTTTACTGCATAATTCTTTTAAACTGTTAAACTGTTTATTTCTGTACTTTCAGTTAATTTCATTAACATGAAGTCTGTACTACTGTAGCAAGTTACAAATATAAACATTATATATAACATTTATTGACGTGAGAGTTATCTGAAGGTAAAGTGGAGAGAATATCAATCTAAACAGTGACAGTTTTATTGTGAAGCATTTATGATGTCTGGTCTAGAAATGTGCTAGATACAGTGGTACTTGAAAATGTGTGAACCCTTTAGAATCTTCTCTTTTAGAGTCAGGTGTTATCAGTCAATGGGATGGTTTGGATCAGGTGTGAGTCTGGGACATCTTGCCTTTTTGAAAGAAGAGAGTTGCAATGAGGGAGTTTGTTCAAGGTCAGGTGGATAAGCCAGAAGCTTATTGGAAAAATGTAAAAGAATAGGCTAAAATTACATAAGTGTAATAAGTGTAATTTGTTACCAAATTGTACTAGAAAATGTTTTGGAATGGCTGAGTCAAAGTCACGACCCCAATACTTTAGAAATGCTGTGGAAGGATGTGACCACTGACATTTCTGAGGTGAAGTTTCTCTATAAAAATGAACAGGCTAAAATCTCTCAAAGCTTAGTTACCAAAGAATTTTAGTTGGAGTTATAGCTTTAAAATAGGGTCACACCAGTTGTTGAAGGTGTGGGTTCATACATGCCTAACAACTTGTCCTCTCAAGGGTTGCGGGAGTGCTGTAGCGTATGCCAGCTGTCTGGCAAGAGGCAGGGTACACCCTGGACAGGCTGCCAGTCTTTTACAGGGCTGGCATATAGACCCAGACATCCATTCACACTCACAGGAAATTTCAGGTCACCAATTAACCTAACTGCAGGTCTTTGGATGGTGGAAGGAAACCTGATGTACCCGGAGAGAACCCACACAGAACAACACCTGACTGACCTTGCTGACGCCGGTCCTTCTTGCTTTGAGTCGACAGTGCTAACCACTACACCACAGTGTTACCCACAGTAATTGGGTCCACTTTATCTAATATTAGAGCTTAATGGAAAAACCTGATCATGTTTTAGGAAACATCCCATAGCATCAGATAAAGATTTGTCCTTTGGTATACATACAAACTGCGCGTCTTACCTGTCATCGGGTCATTATAAATGTTTAGTTACAGTCGTGATGGCTTCAAGGTTTCGTTAAGTTTAAGTACAAAGACAACTGTTACACATTAAAAATCAGGGTTAGGTTAAGTGAAAACATAAAATAAACACAGTGAAAAGATGAAATAAACACAGTGAAAAGATAAAATATTTACTTCCTGGACCTCTGTGGGAAAGTCCTCATTCGCCCACCCAGTTCTTCTCCCTAGCACAGATTTATAGCATGTATATAGCATGTCATTGTTCTAGATGTTAAATATTGATGCACCTGAGTTATTATTGTAGTATAAGTATTGTTATCACACGCCAAAGGACTGGACAAAGCAGCATTATCTGCTGCCCTGGAAAGGAAGATGGACTGGTTTCAGGTCATATTATGCAGAGGCAGAGAAAACTTCAACCACAAACTTTCAAGCACCTAAACTGCTTAATTTCTACAAAATATGATATTCATGGTCCCCAGAGAATAAATCTGACTTCGGGGACAACTTTATTTTTTTTTGTTTTGCCATTGTGAGGTTAACATTTTTGTGTTTTAGTGCAACTATCTGGCCAGCAGCTCAAAGCCTGTCTAGTAAAATACCCCCACATGTACTGGCTGAATTGACACAACATTTAGTACAGATATTCATGGCTCAAGGATGACTAACGATTTGTAGTGAGGTTTCTGGACAACAGTTTGATAGAATGCCATGGAAAGTTAAAAAGATTTCTTCCTCAGGATGAACTGCAGCATCTCTGAGTATGCCTTCATTTTTCATTTAGCACTAACTGCTAAATATTAGCATATAGGTGTATGTGTTGTCACTGGAAGCACATTAGCATGGTGTTGCCATTTAACACTACAATCCAGTCTTGCTTGGGAATATTTTATGTTTTGTCTCATACAGTATAGTGTATAGAAATGACCATCAATTCAAAAGTTGTACCTTTCATTGGTTCTTTAGTAACTTTTTGCCTAAGCAAATATTTTTCTCAGCTTTCTCATTTTATGGTAGAATCCCTTTGGTTTACTAACTCAGCAAGGCCAGTCATAAATTACATCAGAAGAAACATCATACAATTTTTGGTTTCCAATATGAATGTTTGTAATATTAACATGAAATTTCATCAGTGCTTCTGTGTAGCCGCATTTCATGGTGATCTATTCAAGATCAGCCCAAGAAGAATGTATCATTCTACAAAATGGAGGGATGAAATTTGAGATCATAGTTTTCTTGGTTTAGAATCAAATAATCTCTGCACTGGTCAATGATTACTGTATAAACCACATCAAATTATGGTTCAGATTATCATATTATGGTAGAGCTCACTGTGCCTTGGGAGCAGAGGTAGGGGGAAGCTTCACAGAGACATTCAATCCTTGCCGGAAATTATGATACATGAGTGGAGATGAAGTGTGTACTGTAGGTGAATCCCATTGAACTGAAGTTTGCTTTCTGCTATGGGAATCAATAATCTCACCTCTCACATGTGCCAGAAAATACAGCTTGTGATATCAACTTAATATTTTTTCCTTTTAAGAAAAGCTGACATTGGGTTGTGTTATTCATCGTGTTTGCTTTCAGTTGGTTTAACACACTGAAACTTTGAGTTATCTTGTTTCTTTGGGTAAATGCAAGAATTAAATAAATACTTTGGCCCATTCAAATAGTTCTACTATGATTGTTTTTTTTCTACATTGTGAGATTTGTATTTCCTTTACTACACACTTCATCATCAAAATGTTGTTGACTGCTGTTTTGATAAAGTGAAATGACACACTTACATGCACTTGCACACACAGCCTTGTGAAGTATTTGCAAATATGTTTCATGCCTGTTGATTAAACAGAAGAGAGAAAGCAGTGTGGGCAGTGTAGTAAATGCTCCTCATTTACCACATCAGATTAACTTCTGTAAGCCCTCCGCTGGTAACTTGGCACATGAAAGATAATGAGTCATGCTCATCAACTATACAGTGACATTCGCAAACAGGAAAAACTTTTTTTTTTCTGTTAGCACAGATGAGATTACCCCCAAAGGAATATAATTGAGGTTAGTAGGCCTCCTGATTATGGGAAACATATCAATAGGTTGCCCTACTGGGCCCTGCAAGAGCTCATACAGCAAGTGCTGTCAACTGAGTGCAGTAATTACAGATTAGAGCGCAGTTTAATGTTGTGCACTTAACACCTTGGCTGATTTGCCAAAATGTTTAATGTAGGCTATATTACAGGTTTCAACCTGCTTACTCAAAGAGGATGCTAAGGATAAGAGGGAGCATTTACTCTCAATCACACTGCTGTATGTTGTGGATCATGAATGCTAGTTGTGTTATCAAACACAACCCCTCTGTCCCCACAGTGCTAATCTGTGGCTATGCATAGTGGGTGTGGTGTGTGTGGGTGGGGGTCTTATTGAAATTTTGTTGTATCATAGTGTTCTGCATCTGATATATAACCCTTGGATTGTAACACAGGAATCTGTTGATTTTTATTTTGTTTATAACATATAAACCCACCCTACACTTTAAAATAACTTTAACATGAGGCATTTTCAAATTGTCATTATGGTATGAATCAAAGTAAAAGGGGTTTGCAAAACAACAAATGATGTATGCCATCTATCAGCCTTTCTGATTAAATATTAATTTGTTTAAAACAGTGTTTGACAAACAGCTCAGTGTTGACAAACGGCTGATAATCAGGTAGCCTGATAAAAAGCCTATAATAAGATCTTATAAAATCACATTGTCAAATAAAATGTAATTGGGTGACTTTGCTTAGAAACTAGTTGCAAAATGTCAAACAAGCATGTAGATATTGTATAAACATATTATGAATAAAATCTAATTCATACAACAAAACAACTATTTATTTATTATTCTTTTAGCTTTAGTGCAGCATAACAATAAAGGAACTGTCTATCATTCACAACATTTTTAAAAAACACCTCAAGCACATTAGCTGTGATGCACCAAAAAGACAGAGACACACCTTTAAATGTAAAAAGGGTGTGGTGAGGCAAACGAGTGGCCTCTGGGGATAGTGTGTATCCTTAGAAAGGTCAGCTATTAGTCACTTCTTACTCAAGTATTAAAAAGGATAAGTTGGTGCAATGTCACAAACAGTCCTGTTCTTATCCTGTTTAGTGGGAAAGAGGCTATCCTTATGTCAATGTGCACACATGCTGCTTGCATAACACACTTTACATATTGCCTCCCAGACTCCTTCACATATTCGCAAACCACACAGTCACCATTTTCACTTCACCTTTGATGACATTTTGGTGCCGAATACCCTGCTGCACTGTTTACCTCTGATCACTTGTGTGTCCTCAATCAAGCCTTGTGTCAATATTAATCAAGTGCATGGGATCCTCACACTGGAGCACCTATCAGCTCTCAGAGGGCAACACAAAAGTCCTATCCATGACAACTCTAGTCTGAACAAGCCCCTCCCTCTGACAGCTGGCTTATTGTGTGCTGTGTCTGTGAAGCGGCCTTGTTTCCTTTTGCTTGGACAGTTCAATAACTAATCTCAATGCAGCCAGCAGCTAGTAGTTTTCAAAATGAGGAAGGCAGACCCAACGCTAATAGTTATAACCTGCTTGTCAGTGTTGGGTCAAGTAACTGTTAGTCTATGTTTTGGATGGATGATTTGCTATGAATTTTCACCCAACTAATCTGTGTGGGCTATTGTTAGGTACAATTAAAACACCTTTCTTTATAGTTCTTACATTTTAAAACCACTTTGTTTCATTCAGTCAACATCATACCCTGCACAGATCTAATCTGCAACCAAATTTACCTAATTTAACCTTGAATATTTGTGTTTTTCAATAATATTTTCTTTCAGTGTCTGCAGAATAATTTGAATTGTAATCTAATTAGTTCTATAAAAAAATGACATGTTTGCAATTATTCTTCCCAAGATTACAAATGACACTTTATCAGCACCACACAATAATGAAATTGAGAAAGGGCAGCCATGTATTTGTTCTCCATCGTTCATTTCATTAATCCATCTGTCACAACTCTGACACCCAATTTTGGCTAAGCTCAGTGGGGAAGGTGAATGTCAACAAAGCTAGACTATGAATCAATGAAGGGACCACATCAATTACCATCAGTTAAGTTTATAAACTGCATACTACAGAACCTGTGACCCTGAAAGACACTTAAGAGGTCTAACAAAGGTTGTGTTATTACACAAATAAAAACCTTTATTGAAATTAATTTTACTTTCAATGACTTCCAGAACTGTAACATATCAAGATTTTATTTTGTGCAGATTATGGTGTGGGGTTATTATAATGTGCACTGTCTATTCTAGTCACTTGTTTGTCCACCTGTCCACTACACATTATTACTGAACAAATCATGCATCTTTATGTTCAGAGTACAATAGATTAGTTTAAACTCTGTCATCTGTCACAATATATTTGATAAAATGTAATAATAAACACTTTGCATTGTTGGACTATTAAGCCATTCCTTGGTGAATGGTAGCTTTCAATCTGAACAAGACTCACAGCATAACAAATGGTGGCTGGGCCTGATGTTACTGTTCACAGGGCACGCGAGCAGCCACCTCTCTCTGTCACATGTAGGCTAATGAACAGCAGGCTCGTGCTCTTGTTGGAGGAGCCTTTTGGGCCACAAGAATCATGTGTACTCACCACTTTCTGCTTGGACACACACAAACAATGAGACACGCCTGGAGCGCTTGGGGCCCAAACCCTGAGGAAGGGCAGATGGTGCCCAGGGATCGAGGACCGCACCCCTATTAACATAAGAAAAGAGGGAGATAGAGGCGGGAGGACAGGTACCCTTTTCACATTTTACCCTTCTATAGAGATTAGAGAGGGGGTGACTCATTAACCCAACTGAGTCTGTGGCACTGATTTGGAACCTAATTAGGAGCACGCTGTTAACTCAACAGCAGAGAATATCACGTGAGGATCCTGTTTCACAAAAATAATCTACAGTTGCATAAAAAATGCAGTTTTTCTTATCCATATTTAAGAGTTCCAGATCATCTTTTATTTAGACATTTTTCATTTTGCTTATGCGTATCAGCCCCACAGAATAGCTGGCTCAAGATGATCATTTTAGTACATTATTTATGAAGGCAAAATATTTGATGATTTTATTATAAACACTGTTCTTTGGTGAATGTGGTTTTATGAGGGCAATTTTTTTTAGAACCAGTACAATCAGTGAAACAGTAAAAAACATTTGAACATAGTATGTATGTATATATGTTGGGTTTTCCATGTTGCAAAGACATTTGAACCTGTAGTTGTTTATTAATTGTGATTTGCAAAAAACAAACAAACTAACAAACAAACAAATTGTCTAAAGACAAGTAAATGTTGCAGCAACTACAAAATAACTGAATTGTCCAGGACCTAGCAAAACTATTTCTCAGGCATCATAATTTCTCCTGATCGTTTTGGAGAAAGTATCGGTACAGTGCATAAAGTCAGTTCATAAAACAAAATACCTTAAAAATTCCATTAGTTTCTGAAAACAAGATTCCTTGAGGCCTGGTAGTGTTTTCTTTCTCTCCACCATAGGCAACTTAAACTAAAAACATAAACACTCCTGTTGCCACAGCTGCAGATTTCTAGTGCTGGAGCCTCTCTCGGGGTGCAATGAGGCCGCTCTGTTGTTATAACTCATTAATCACACCAACCACCATCTGTGCAGACCACAACAATTCTTTATAAAAATAACAGTTTCTTTCACCCTTCCAGAAATAATTATTTATCAGGAAAACCATTGTGCAAATGTCTGAGGATCAATTTGTAGCAAAACAATTGTAAAATCTTTATGATCACTACTAGGCAGTAAAGATGTGATGTGAAATACTTACATACAGAGATTAGTTAAACCATATTTTGTCTCCCTCTAGTGGCTCATTGGGGACAGCTTCAGACATCCTCCTAATACTGAGCATGCCCAGCACAATATCTCTTTACGCAAACAGAAGTACATGTGTAGTATAGTAAACATTGAGAAACACCTACAACAAATATTATATAACTGGAAAGTGTGAGGAGGTTTCTGATCACATCCTCTTCCATTGCTCTGCAATATATATTGATTACGTGAGTGATTCTATGTAAATTCTGTGCCCCCAATGAACAGTGCTCCAGTCTGTGAACAGTTGTGCCTTCATGGTCCATTTTGGATAAGTAAAGTATTGTGTAGTATGTTGCACTAAAAGGACACTGACATACTGCAACTAAAGCATAACTACAGACCTTCAATAGTAGAACAGAATAGAATGATAAAATAAGTGTCACTTAAATATTTGCTGCATCCCATAATAAAGACAATCTCTAATTCCATACTTCAAATACTGATATCTTATTTATATATTAAGTTGATCTTGCAATTTTATCAGCACAGGACTAATGACAGTGTTTAAACAGTGTTTGCCAACCATACATACCTAAAAGTAATGTAACTTAAAACTACAATTATATCCATAAAT
This sequence comes from Helostoma temminkii, assembly GCA_900302695.1. NCBI lineage: Eukaryota > Metazoa > Chordata > Actinopteri > Anabantiformes > Helostomatidae > Helostoma > Helostoma temminkii. The sequence goes on along the minus strand of OMLM01000942.1, from coordinate 200,213 downwards.
GAATCCCTCATCACCAGAAGATAATATTCACTTCACAATACAAGACAATCTAGTCACATGTGGATGAAAGTCCAGCAAAATAAAAGCCATTAGCGGTCTAGACAATCTTTTGGCTTCATCAACACCTCTAATGTGCTACCTCTGGCCCGCTGTGTATCATCAAGCTGATGGCCACATGTTGACCTTTCTAAAAGCCTGTCAGCACCTGCACTGTTGTGATGAACAGCCACAATAATAAGGAGATGGAGGTGACAAAAACCATCCTGCTACTGCAGCAACATTCCTCTTCTTTTGCATCCAGTGTAGTTTCAGGTTTACTCTAGATAGTGGTCACGTAAACAATAATAGTGTAAATGAGCCTGTCGATTGTGACTCTAAAGTTGACTGTGAAGGTGTCATCAAAACCAGCTGTAGATTTTAGTTGTGGCTGTGATGTTGCAGTAAACAAAAGTCTTTAAAACTGACACTGAGCAAAATACAAAATATGGCAATAGTTTTGTGAACAACCTTAGCATGAGCTTGAAGCTGCACTGATATTAAACACCTACAGGACACTCCTCCATCTGTGTAAACTATAATTTAAAAAACTTTCAAATCAGTCTTATGTAATAAAAATATATAGGCCATATGGAAAGGTTTGGGGTGGACAAGAAGACTTGGCTTGCAGTAGTGCAAAGAAAATGTTCCTTCTTGTCATTAGTTAGATTTATTTTTAACGTGTACCATGGAACTAATACAAAGTAAACTATACGGCTGCAGCAGCAACAGCATTGACATTAATGCTAAAATGTTTTATTGATATATTAGAGTTAGGGTTTTGCCAAAGGAAAATGTTAAGCATCACAGCTGCGTAGGTCTTATTATGGTGAAGTTTTGAACTGCTGCTTAAACTGAAAATAAGCGTTTTTCATCTTCAGACCAAACAATCCAACTAAATCAACTGCTCCGTTTTAACAATAACTGACTTATTAATCACTAGTGGAAATGAGGATCAGTGAGGCTCATTATAATAATCTATTTGACGGAGTCCTACTCACCATCTCGCGGGCACCAGTCACAGATCTCCGCCCCAACGGTCTTGGGCTGCTCTCGGAGCCCGGATGCGCCGCCATGCCGACTCTACCAGCGAGTAGAATAATTTATTCACCAACCTGCCTGACGCTGGGTGACTAGGAGTTGACTAAAGAAGTCGACAAGACAGTTTGGAGGGCACAGGAGCCTTTCTCGCTGACGGACCAGCACGGAGTATCCGCGCAGTGTTTACTCGCGTGTTTGCGGCTCTCGCCACCGTTGTGTGGATGTAGGGACACTTGTGTGCTAGCTACGCTAACGTTAGCTCGACTGGAGAGAGTGCGGGGTAACGTTAGCGTTAGTGACAGTCCGGCCGGAGGCGGGGAGAGCTGCGAGGTGAGACTGTTATTTTGATGACACTACACTGTTGAGTGTACGCGAAGAGGTGGCCATCTGGTAGATAGTATCACTGTCAGAAATGCGACTCGCGATCTAAGGCGGTCCAGACAGCAACATATCGAGGTGGGTACTTCACTGTTTGTTTAGTAACGCTTTTTGTTTGGAGAGGAGCTGAACGTTTACTCGACGTTTCAGTCTTTGGCCCGCGATAGAGAAGCTAGGAGCTAGCCTGCTAACTAGGTAACTGTCCAACACAGGGACTAAACTTTTCAGGTCAGTAACCCCTGAAGAGACACACGGTTTACATGCACACAGCTAATAGTGTAGTCACAGAGCCTATGTTTAAACCTGAGACTTATGTTATGTCGTCAGTGTAACACTATGTTAGGAAATGACAGTTATCCTTTACATCCCAGCCTGTAAATACAAAGTGAAATTGCCCTGACTTGAGGTTCAAATGGCACTTTTTGTCCAGGTGTATCTCGTAGGTGTGTCCCAAGACTTAGCCTAAGTTTGAGAAGCTCAGAAGCATAACACAGTAGCAATGTTGGCTAACTTAAGCTGGTATGAGACTTTGCTCTGCAGTCTAAAGTAGAAGCAGAACTAAACTGCTCATATTTGAATTGATGTGTATTTTCTATTAGATTTTGTACGGCTTTTCATTTGATTTTTTTTCTTCTCGTGTCTTTCTCATTCAGAGCGATTTCCATGTTTGCATCAGATCTGGAAACCAAATGAGATGTCTGTCGATGAGGATACTGTAAAATCTGGCAGCCCTCGGGCCAGCTCAACTTCATCTCTGCAGTTCTCAGATTGTACTGGAGGTTACAGTAATATATCTGTAATGGTGGAGGGTACTGCATCCACCCCTGACTTTGCAGCTGCTTGTCCTGTCCCAGGTACCACAGCCTCACCTAAGCACAACAGTGTAACGGACACACTTGCCCCCACAGATAAGAGTGAACAGAGAACCAGAGGGAACGAAAATAATATCAACCGCAGGAACAGTTTTCAACATTCAAAACAACAGCAACAAACAAAACTAACAAAGCGCCGCAACACAGCAAACTCTAGTTTTAAGCATCCAACATATGGTAAGAGGAGAAGAAGGGCCAACTCTGAGAGTGACTCTGTCCTGCCTACCAAGTTTCTACTGGGTGGGAACATTTTTGACCCACTAAATCTCAACAGCCTTCTGGATGAGGATGTCAACAGGGCACTAAACGCAGAAACACCGAAATCCTCCCCACTGCCAGCAAAAAGTCGAGACCCTGTAGAGATTCTCATCCCTAGAGACATCACAGATCCACTGAACCTAAACAGTGGGATAGCAGACAGCAACATTTTGGTTTCCCCCTACAAGAGTGGTGGCAGGAAGAGACACCGTAACAGACACCACGGAGGAGGTGGCGGAGGAGGAGGTGGTAGTGGGATTTCAAACACACAGATCAACCTCACAGAATCAGGAAAAGGTGAGGTTAAAATGGACACCTCCACACAACCTGCTAGAATGTTAGCCCCATGTTCTGCATTAAATGTCTCCAAAGAGTCTGACAGTTTCTCCAGCGTCACAGGGGATTCCCTTGAGCACTCAGCTGACACAGATGTCAGCTCCAAGGTGGAGATGACATCTGTATCCATGGAGGATACCACATCCTCCATTTCAGGGGGACAAAACCAGCACACAAGCAGACGCAAACGTAGGCGCAACTCTGGCAAAATGGAGCCCCCTGTGACCCATTCTACTCCCATTGGAAAGTCAGACAGGTGTTGTGGTACAGGAGGACAGAGAAATTCTCAGTCCTTTCACACGCCCAGGAGTGGACCTAAAACAGGCCCAGGAGGCCGCCAGCACCAGCATCCCCACAACCAGGCGAAGGAGCAGCAGAAAAAGAAGTTCCAGTATGGAAATTACAACAAGTATTATGGCTACCGCAACCCAGGTGCTAATGAAGACCCACGAATACGTGTGCTACGTCCAGAATGGTTTGAAGGTAAAGACGTTCTTGATTTGGGGTGCAACGCAGGTCACCTAACACTCTATATTGCCAAAATGCTAAGACCTGCTCGCATATTGGGCCTGGATATTGACAACAGTTTGGTACATGCAGCCCGTAAGAACATTAGACATTATCTGTCTGAGCTGCAGACCCAAGAGGCCAGGCGTGCAGTGTGGGAGAAAAAGAGCAGTAAACGGGAGGAGCAGAATGGAAATGGGAATCACATAGACCCAGAAGAGAAGCACAGTGAACCCGAAAGCAGGGATGAAAATGGGAAACCAGAAAAAGGACAAAGTGGCCCTGCAGAGGTTGTAAGTGACAATGACTGTCACACAGATGAAGCAGGGACCCACAGACAGGACAGTAAAGCAGAGGAAATGGAGCAGGAAGATGGTCAGTCACCCCCTGCTGATCACTCTGTGAGCTGCTCTTTTCCTGTGTCCCTAAGGATCTCCAGGGGACCTATTGCTGCACCGCCACTAATAGAAACTACCACCACACGGCCAGGGGAGTTCCCCTCAAATGTGTCCTTCATCAAGGTAAGACAGCATTCTCTTTGAACACTTCATACACCGTGTATGAGGATGCTATGATCTTGTGTAATGTGATCTATGCTATTGTGAGCCTCAGTGCAGCATTCAGTGTAACAGCATGATCTATAGAAACAAGCAGCTAAGCACATCCAGAAAGATGTTTAGAGAAACACTATGGGTTCGACTTACCAGAAGATTCTGAAGAATTTGTGCACCCACTTTTTCTCCCTGGAGCTGGATAATGAAATGAAAATGATAATTGTCTTCTCTAAATTAGGGGTAGCACAGCACAGTCAGTGTCATTAGAGCATGCAGTGTGCACCATCCAGCTTCTCTGAGCAACATGCTTCTGGTATTAACTGCAGGAAAACGAATAGCAGCTTTTTAATTGCATGTACGGTTAACATTGTAACTGAACATGACATGAGTGTTCATTGATTTATTATGGTCTTAGTGATTTCATGTTTTAAATCATGGCCCATCAATTCTCAGACTAATGTCAGACGTTTTGAAGGTTGAATTCATGCTTTTTCATTTACAAAATATACATGGAAAACATCCTAAATCCTGGAAAAAGACCATGTTTTTTTATAGTTGCATTACTACCCTAATAAGGTAGCATCTGCGCCATTTCCATTGTCTGAGTTACTCCATTTCACTTACCATTATCTTAAGATAATTATACTCTAACTGTGAGTAGGCAGAGAATCATCACTAGTTTCGCTCTTAGATTTTGTGATAGTATACACATTGGTGTGTATGTTTCCAACTTAACCTCTAACAGTGATATCAGGAAGGAAAACTGTAAAGCAGAATGTCCTTTTCATTAAACGGATGTCGCACTAACGGTGTAAAGGTTTTCTCATTAAAGTTCTCACTAATGGTCTTATTGAAGTTTATTCACTGCTTTGGTTCTTGTGTTGCAGACTGTGTAGGCAGCTATCTGGTTAGAGGCAGAAACTGTAGTGTTTCCGAATGAAACTGACAACTGCCTCCATCCCTGATATGATAGTCATAATGAGAGCACAGAGTTTATCCTGTAAATCGGTGAAGGGCCTCAAGACAGAAGCCTGAACACAATACAAGATGGATTTGAGAGAGAAAGGTCAGCTTGCTTATTTAGGCTGCAGTATTTACTTGACAAACCATTTATAGTATCAAGTTAATAATGGTAGATTGAAGAGGGACATATTTATCAGGTATCCATATTGCAAAATTCTTATCGGTTCCTAAAGTTCAAACTGGCATAGGGAAATATTTCCTAATTTTTAATGTATCTACTTCTGAAAAGATCTGATCTTGTTGTCAAGGTTATCCAAACTGTGTCCTCACTTTTTAAAGAGTGATCTGGATCAAGTCACACCTTCTTCTGTGTCTTGGTCATCTGTTTTCCTTTTTGCCATCATTCATATTTCTCAGTCCATGCAAGGGTCCCACTACTTTACGCCACATATATCACAATTAAGAATCTCTGTGTATGTAACCTGGGTTAACTCAGATCAGGTCAGTTTAATTGATATAGCACTCTGCTGTGAGCCTTTTCCCTTTTCATCCGGTTGCTTGTGATGTTGGTGATAAAAGGATAAAGGAAACATTTGTAGCACTCATTGCTCCTGCTTTTAGAATAATTTTACTGCCTAGTCAGTCTTTTTAATCGCTGTTCTAAAAATTTGCAAAATAAATACACAATACAAGCTCCCAAAGACACATGACTTTGCTGATTTTTGTCAACAACCATGATTCAATTTGCAATGATCCCAAACGTAGAGAAGCTTTTTTAATGTTAGACAGTAACTCAATTAGTTTTAATAAGGAGAGACACAAGAAAGGACAAATTCAGAAGTTGTTTAAATGTAATTTGTTACTGTAATGTACTGCACAACAGAAGTGAGAGGATTATTTAGTTATTTATCAGTCTCTCACGTTTAGACTCTATCAAAACTTTACATTTTATGTAAAGGGGATGTCGGGTTATGAAGACAATAATTATGAAACAGAAATATCCCCTGAAGGAGGTGGTGTAACAGACCGCAGTTGATCTGTGATTTATTCTGATCACCCTCCATGGTTCGGGACACACATGGACCTCAAATTACAAGTTTAACCAACGTGATGTGACTTACAGTTTTACAGGTACTGTTGCCTTTTAAAGTAGGCCTGATGATTCATTACATCTTCACACAGATCTGCAGTAAAAGGAAAAAATGATCCAGTCAGTGACCTAAAATCCATGATATGATGCAAACCATGACCTATGTGATCTATTGTAGTCAGACCCGATGGAGTCAGACTGTTGAATATGTGGATGTAGGCAGCGCAGGAGTCTGCTAGACATAGTACAGGACCTCAGGAATGATGAAAAGTGGCAATGAAAAAGATGGAGGAATGTTACTTCAACTAATGGCTATAGGATGATTGGTTCAAGGAGAAACTGAATGGTTAATAGACGTAAAATGTCCTTAGCATTTTAATCATGAAATCTTTACATGTCTATATCATTTGTAAGTCAAATTGTTTCATAGCAACATTTGAAGCGAATCCACCTCAATAGCTGCTGTGTTTGTGAATGATGCTGTTTAATGTTTTTAAGAGCCAAAGAGTACATATCAAACAAAGTGTTTTTATTATATATTTTCATCTATAGCTATAGTATGCACTTGTGTAGCTTCTCTGTGTGATGGACTTCACTTGTTAAATTGTTTACGGTTTACCAACAATATGGTTTATTATTAAACTGATGTGAAACTGTGAACTGTTCATCACTGGATCAACCCGTGCATCTTTCCAATAGACCTGTAACTAAATGATATTTTCATGACTGTCATTCAAATAAGATTTTCAGTTCCAAGATTTTCAGCTGCAGTCTTCATCTGTTTAAGTCTTTACCTTATTACAACCGTAGCACTGGAACCTCAAAACCATTTGTCCTGTCAAGGTCATATTTTTCTCACCACATCTCTTTTCCTTTAGGCCAATTATGTTCTGGAGAACGACAATCTTCTTCTAACTCAGCGGCCTGAGTATGATGTGATCCTGTGCCTGAGTGTTACCAAATGGGTTCACCTGAACTGGGGAGACAGTGGGCTCATGCGTCTCTTCAAGAGAGTCTACAGACATCTCCGTCCTGGAGGAATGTTTATCCTGGAACCTCAGCCCTGGGAATCCTATGTGAGAAGGAAGAAGCTGACTGTAAGAAATTGCTGGCAATCAGCCTTGATACTGGCAGCACACAATGTATTTAAAGTTCAGTTCTAACATATTTTTAAAAATATAATAAATATGTGTTTTCTCACATCATAGGATAATATTAACAGGAATTTTAACAGCATCCACCTCAAACCTGACCAGTTTTCATCATACCTTACAACTGAGGTGGGATTCACAAGTTTTGAATACCTTGGGGCCCCCAAGTGTTCAGTAAGAGGTAAATCAATAATTTGTCTGTGCAGATTTATGCTGTATTTGTTATTCACCATTGTAGCTTAATGCCATGTTCAATTTCTTTTCCAGGTTTTTCAAGGCCGATCTACTTATTTCACAAATGACCACTCCTGCCTTGTAGATCTTTGAATGTGATTAGTCTAAAACCGCCATAAATAAACACAAGCCAGTCAGCTGCCCTGGACTGCGAAGAGTCTGAATCAAGTTTCTCCAGCTTCTCAGATTCTGAAGATGAAATCCAGAAGAATGGGACCAAAAGTGGAATTAATTCTGGAAAGATAAGTTCTGTTGAGAAGAGACACCTGTCAGACATTTCCGTGATTTCTAATTGCAAAGTATGGAGTGAACTCAGCTAGGGCTCCACGATGTATAACCTTGAGAACATAATGGTTCGGTCAGGCTGTGTGGAAGAGGTGAACTCTAATGAGTTTCTTGGACTGTCATAGTGCTAACGATGCCCCAGTTTGATGCACGGCCATGAGGTTATTTTACATGTTTGGCCATACAGTTTTGTTTTCTTTACTTTGTTTTGTGCCACCACATTTATTATACATATTGGTATTAGGGGATAAGGCAGAATCTCCCTGTTGACCACTGTTGTCACTTAAACTGGCAACAGCTGTAAATTCACCAAATTAGCTCAGTGCAAATCTGCAGCATAACACTGGATTACAAAGGCAGTTAAACAGATTACACACTGACATGTCTTGTGCAGATATTATAGAAACTGGTATTGAACTTCAGTGCTTGCATATTGCTTACATATTTGCAATCATTCTTGTTTAAGCATTGAATCCTAAAGCATCAGAAATATTTTGGTGATTTGTTTTTCAGCCGGAATAAGTCCATGAGCCATAGAAACAATGTAACATGTATTTGTCATATCTCCTAACCCTAAAATGTTTGTCATTATTATTTCCAAAATGAGCCCAATTGTTGAATGAACTTTAATCTGTTACAGATCCGTCAAAATGTACCACTCCGCATTTTGAAATGAATAATATCAAAAGCTTCTAAATTGCACAAACCTAAGACTTCATGAAGTGAAAAGTAGTATGTGTAGGTGACAAAGACCATGATGTACGAAGAGAAAGGTGCACTCAAAACCGTGAACATCCAGTGACGTGCTGAATGTTTTCCCAGTCCGTGTTGTGAAAAGTGTTGAGCCATTTGATGATGGCATACTTGGCAACTCAGCGACAATAGTAAAACTGTCAATAAATGATGATACGGTTGACAAATATTAAGTTCTATCACTTTACATAAGTAGCTACTCTGTATGGTATCTTAAGGTTTCGGGCTGTTTTGAGTGTAAACCATTATTAAGAACAAATCACTTCATGTGTTTTCAGGTCTTTCTGATGCTACATCCTTATAGTAGGGAGCACATTTGAGCTGTGACGACTCCCTAGTGTTGCCTCAGCTCAAAATAATTCAGCACTGAGACCACCTGATGAGGTGATCTGTAGCATGCAGTGAGCTTGTTTTGTTTTTGTTAATGACAGGTAAGCCATAGCCCTACTTTACATGTCCTTCATGAGGTGCTGACTAAGAATATCGAGTGTCAAATTAAAAGCAGAAGCCCATTTTTGCTGCAGCATCTTCAGTTGTGTTGTTTTTGTGTGGTCTGATCATCACTACAGGCATCAAAGCAAAGAATGTCAGAATAACCTAAATTACTAGAGCTTTTTTTTTTTACCTCTTAAATTACACAGTTTCTGTGAGGCTGAACATTTGTAGAAAATTGATTGTTACTAAAATTACTGGAATATACATTTGAGTTTTCTTTCTAAACCAAATCTAAATATTAATATGCTGTTTGTTTGCTGCCAAAATACTGAATGGGTCTTTTGCTCTTGAATTTGATAAAATATGCCACCATCATCTTAATTTTTGGCCTCATTAAGACAGTTGCTACTTAGAGATAGTCATTCTTGTCATTGTCTTTATTTGTGTGCACTGCACATCACTCAATCTTTTGTTCTCTGTAGCTGGGGCAGAAACTCTTACTCAGTGGTTCAATCAGCGTTCGGCACTATAGGGTAGGGAATGATGAATGATATGTTTCTATTTTAGTAATTGATCAATGTAAATAAGTTTGCTGATTTTGTTTTACTGTTGTCAATATTAAGTTTGTAACAGCATTTGTCATTTTCTAGTGTATTTTTCTCTTTTGTTTTTCAAATGTTTGCTGCCAATGTCTGAGTTTTTGTCCTAAAACGGATCACTGATCCACTCTGTAACAGCAAATGAATATGTACACTGCAAAAGCAAAACGTGTTTGCTTTGTTCTGTCCTGGCAGGCACATGGGTCGTTAGATTAGCTCTGTATCTTTTTTTTATAAACTGTTTGAAAGGAGTGTTGGTGTTTATGATCTCTGCTTCACTCCATTTGACATGTTACAGACATTTTAATATGCGTCAAAATAGAAAAGAAAATACTTCTTACATCAAAACTTTTATAACAAGTTGTGGAACACTTATTAATCTATAAATTGAAGATTTGTGTTACATTTTGAATTGAAACCGATTGGCCTCAACCTTTGGCCCAACAGAAACACGGCACCAAATCACACATTATACATGAGCTAAGACAATCGGATTCTCAGGCTTAGATCATCCCACTGCTGTAATTTCAAGGGCATTTTGCTTTATGCATTATAAACGTACCATTTTCCTTGTTGCAGGTCATATAGTTAGCTTTTTTCTTTGAATTTTTTTTTTAAGAAAGAAATTGTTAAAATCTATAATTGCACCTTACTGTCTGAGCAGCAGTTTCTTACAGATGTTAACCCTGTAGGCCTGAGTAAGTCGAGGTACTCATGCTAAAACATTTCTTTGCTGGAAATGTGAATTTACATGTTGTCATACTGTGCTGTAAAAAATGTTGTACTCCCCTTGGGGGTTTCCAGAAGTTGTGCACATGAAATTATGTTTTAAAAAATAAGGGAAGAGATACGTCACTTATTTTTTCAACAGGGTTTAGCGCCAGTAACAAATGTTACTTTCAAAATTTGATTAGTCAGCAAAAATCAAAACCACCTCATTTGGATTTTAAAGGCAGCGATGGATTCAAGTCACAAAAGCATAGTAGTGTAGTGAATGTGAACAATTTAGCTTCAAGATTTTCATGTTGCAAACAAAACAGATATGAGAGCATTCATGTGAAAACACATCCTGCTGTGTTTTTGTTGCTATGTTTTTGCATGTTTTGTATTTGCAACTCAAAGACCGAGGACCCGTTCTAGGATTTCGTAATTTAGCTTTTACTGTACTACTACAATACTATCCTGGATTTTATTTATCAATCTTATCCAGATCATTTTGTAATCCTGCTTTGTCTATGGAAAGTGAAACTTCAACTCAACAGCTGACATTTCTGAAATTTTCACTCTTCCCATTCTCCAAAATTAGATAACCTTGTAATTGTAGTGCAGTTTTCAGTAGTAACATGGTTAAAACTAGTAGCTGCAACAAGATATTAATAACATATTTGTAAATATAGTGAACAAAACATAACTGTCACATTTCATGTTTTGTCCATACCAGCATCTCATTTCTCAGAGTTATTCTAACATTAAAATACATGTAATTGTTCTGAAACTGTACTGACAAATGTCAAAACTGGATGTCCTAAAAATGTAAATCTCTGTGACACAACCAATGTCTAAACTCAAGGGGTGTATTATTTTAAATGGCACTAAAATTCTTCATGTCGACTTTGCACTGATATGACTCTAGGAAATTGAACTAGTTTAGTAAATGTTTGCGGTTAAAGTTGATGTTTTACATGTACTTTACTGTTTCTACTTTAGTAGAATCAGTTTTCTGGAAAAAACTGTTGGAATAAAATATCCCCTCTGTCAGGGAAGCTTTTAATTTTCATGCCTCTGAACAACAACGTATATATGAATGTTTCTCTGTGTTTAACATTTTAATTGATTAAAAGTCGTTCTAGATTTGATGTTTCAGTATTTGCTTGTACAGCACCTTTTTTTTTTTTTTTTACTTTGAAGGGAATGGCGAGTTCAGAGTAAACCCATCTCCTTCACTACTGGAAGTGGAGCCCTGTGAAGTGTTATGTTGACTGCTGTTTAAAGGAAAGATATTTCATGCAGTTTATGTCTTCTTATAAAAGTGTTCATCATCGTCAAAGGCAAAGACCTGGAAAGTCCAGAGGAAAGAGGAAGAAAAAAGGAGTGGACACAAAGGACAGTCTCCGTATCATAAAATAAGCCAATATAGTCACATTCCAGTGATAGGGTTTATTGCTGCGCTGTGTAGTTAATCACACAAAGTAGTAGTTTATAGGTAGTTGATTTTCATTCTTCAGTTTTTTATACTTTTCTACTTTTGTTTGTTGAAATACTCACTGTTTCACATGTTGTCACTCATTGTTTCATTTAAAAATCTTGAAGCACCTGTACTGTAAATACAGTTCAGGTTTTATTATTTTTATTTTATTTATATATTTTATGATTGCGTTTTTATGATTTTGCCTTTATACATCACCACAATGGAGAATGGAAACAAGATGTGATGAAAGTGCAGCTTTATTTTAAGAGGTTTTACAAAAATATAGCATTTACCATTTAGGAATTACAACCATTTTAAGCAGAGTACCTCTATTTTAGGGTCTCAGTAGTATTTGGGCAGTTGACTGACAAGATGGTAACTGACCAGTTATGGTCCATTGCCCAACTAAATAAAAGGTCTGGATTTAATATCAGGGATTACGTTTGCATTTGGCAGCTGTTTGACTGGAGCTGCTAGTATGAAATCCAAGGAGATCTCAGTGCAAGTGAATAAGGCAGATGTCAAGGTGAAAAAACAACATACAGACATACATACATAGAGAGATAGAAAAACCTTAGGTATGGACAAATCAACAGTTTTGTACTTTGTTAAAAAGAAAGCACTGGTGATCTCAAAAATATTAAAAGGCCTGGAAGACCACAGAAGACAACTAAAGTGGATAATTACAGTACAGAATTGTTTCATCGGTGAAGAAAAGCACAGCAGAAGTCAAGAATGCGAGAGTAAGAATCTGTAATAGAGAAAGACCTTCATTAATGTAAATACAGAAGGTTTTTAGGGTACAAACCACTGGTAACATTCAAGAACAAGAAAGCCACATTAGACTTTTCCAGAAAACATCTAAAAAGCCTCCCGTGTTTTGGAATCAGATTCTTTGGACAGATGAAACCAAGATAAACTTGTACCAGAATGTAGGGAAGAAAAACCTATTGTGAAGGACAGGAACAGCTCATGATCCAAAGTATACCACATCATGTGTCAAACATGGTGGAGGCAGTGTTATGGCATGGGCCTGTATAACTGTCAATTGAATGGACTTTGGTGTTTATTGCTGAGAGAAGAAGAAAGATGAATCCTAAGGTGTACAGGACTGTACTCTCTGCTCACATTCAGACAAATGCTACAAAAGTGATAGGACAGTGCTTTAGAGTGCAGATAGATAGTGACCCAGAACACAGTGTTAAAGCAACTCAAGAGTTTTTGAAGGCAAATAAATTGAATATTTTTCAATTGACAAGTCAGTTGACTTATCTCGACCCAACAGAACAGCTTTTCAGTTACAAAAGACAAAACCGAAGACAGAATGATCCACAAACAAGCAGCAACTGAAGGCAGTGAAAACCTGGCAAAGCATTTCCAGGAACAAAACTCAGAAGATATCCTTGGGCTCCAGATTTCAGGTAGGCATTAGCTGCAAAGAATTTTCATCCAAATAATAAAAATGATGGTTACATTTACAATTATGTCGCTTTGCCTAAATGCATTTAGCCCCTGCAGATGGAGGTACTCTGCTTATATTCTGTAATATCTAAACAGTAAGTGACATATTTTTGTAAAATCTCTTAAAACAAAGCTGAAAGTCCACACTTCTATCACATTTTGATTGTTTTATTTCCTTTCATGCATTGTGGTGGTGTATGTGGTGCAAAATCATAGAAACCCTTTCACTAACTGTAACTGACCTAAATGTACCATCTCAACTTTGGATGGTTTCCTGCTCTTGCTCCAAGTGATATCAGTGCACTTAGAAACTGTGTTGGACAAGAGTGTCTTCTTAATGAATGTAATATAACTAAAAATCTTCTTTCTATCATTTAGAACATTTACTGCAATATTCTTATCCTTAAAATTTCTCTTCAGTTTAACTCCACTTCAGCAAATTCACTAAAGTGGACTTCATTTACAACCTCCTCTTTCTGAAGTGCTCCGTCAATAAAATGATTATTGCATTCAGTGACAAAACCATAGCGCTAGTGAAGCAGTATCCTGAGCTGTGCTTTTCAACTGCATGGTCTGGACAATTGGTGAAGACTGATGGAATCTTAATGGAGGCCAAGATAAAGGCCTTTCAAGAGACATTTTTCTTTCTGTTTCTCAGTTAACCCACCACCATCTAGAGATGTAGAACTGTGGGCCTTTACCCCTGTGTAGTTTATTCACTCTGATCTGTATGATTAGTACAAAGACTGAGCCCAGGTGACAATGCAGGATACAATACAGAGGGTCATGTTTACAGATAGCATCCATGCCATACTAGTCCGGACCGGTCATCTTCAGGTCCTGATTCCTTTCAACCTTATGATAAAATAAATGAATCATACAGTTAATTGGTTACTAGGTGTACATTTTGTAATCTATCAATAGTCTACTTGTTGTATCATAATGGTATTTTTTAACTGAGGTGAGTACATTTTCTATCGTCTGACAGTTGTGATGATTCCTAAAAAAGAAAATAATAAAACCATGAAGCCAGAGTTCATGGAGCAAGGACATTTGACCATATGACTGGACACAGGCAGACGGTGACAATGAATTTGCTTTGCAAACGTGACGTTGTCCGTCTGTTCCAGACAATGTTGTCCAGACAGACAGAATGGAGAGGTAACACAAACACAGACAAGAGACATAACACTTCATTCACAAACGCTCTATTCGATCACAGCTATTTGGGTCAGTCACTTGACCAGTATTGTCTACTGTCAGTACCGCGCTGAGTGAGAGCATGCCAGACTTAACTCAGACTGCTTTCCATGCTGTTATTTCCCTAAGGTCAAGCCAAGTGGGTAAAGGGTTGCACACAGAAGTGGGAACATTATATGTTAGATGTTTTTCACCTGATAGATGATTGACCTAACCAAACAGCAACAAAACAAATCAGTACATCCATTTTCATGCGTTTATTGGCAACACTGCATTTCAGAAAGTATAACTTAGGGATTGATTATGAATGTTATGAATGTGAAGTACAGGATCAGGCAATTACTTCAGGCAACTATATGAGCAACACGATCATAGCTGCACACAGAACCATATGAAATCCATTTCTAAAGCACTTATTGGATTCCACAACATGCTGGGAGTCCACAAGGCACTAATTGAGAATAAAGTTTTGAAGATGGTTGATCCAGAGGAATACTGTTACCAGAATCCCAGCTGCCTGTAGCGGCATCTTACAGGTAGCATTAGAAGACAGGTGCTAAGAGCGCACAGCACAGCACCTGAAATTGAGTACAGCACAACTTGTGTTAATATTCAGTTTCAAAGTAATTTATCTTTACCTTCTTAAGAATACATATTTTTGATCTATTGAAACTTGTATAGCATTGTGTTTGTAATAACAGTACAAATATTAAGAATTTATGGACAGTTACACACTGCAATCTCTGCAGACCTACCTGTATCTTCGTGGACAACCGTGATGACCAATGATGTACTCCTGAGCATAACAGAACCGCCTGCAGAGTCCTCTATACCCACATGTCCAGTACTGCATTTCTGGATCATTGCCTGAAAGTAATTATAAAATAATCAGAAATATATATTTACATAATCCTGATTAATATTGACTTGGCAGGTGGACCTTTTCATAACTCATGTTATGCTAAATATTGTAATCATACTGTAATAAAAAAAAATTTTAAGTTAAGAATTTGAATCATTTCCTTGACTTTATTTGCCACAGTAAGAAAAAGGTGTATACTTTGCTTACCCTCCCCAACTGCCAGCATCAGGAGAAGCACAAGAAGAACCAAACTCAGCCCCTTCATGTTTGGGTACCAGCAAGCTTTCAGACACTGTTGACACGCTGATGCTGCATTTATACAGCAATTCAACCACGTGGGAGGAGTCCATCATGCTCTGCCCAAATCACAATAACAACACAATAACAAGGTATCACTGAATGATGGGAGTCTGAGGGCTGAAGGTCAGGGCTGTCTGCCTACTCAGCTTAGTCGACACCTGCACCTTCTTAAAAATTTTAGATTATTGTTAGACTTGTTACAAAGAACCATACCACAGTTCTTTGTGCTCAACAAACAATGTTATTCAGCCTGTGTTGTTTTTCAGAGGTACAGAACTGTCTGAACTGTTCACCTACAGTAAACATCCAAATGAAAAGGGGCATTTTTTCGGTATTGTACTTACATACACCCCTCGACACAGGAGTAAACATAAACCCCAAAAGACTTCTTCAAAAGAACAAGCCCTGCAAAAGTTATAATTACAGGTAAGGTGTTAAATGAGGTGTTTATTTTATAAACAGTAAGCAGTACAGTGCTGTCTGTTCTGCTGTGTTTTCAGGGCTGCCTTCTGTTCATACTCTACTGCCCACACGTAGTAGTTCATATGTTATTGCTGATGCTGTGAAACTACAATCAACTGCACAAAACGCACTGCCCCAGTGACGCAGGGGAGCATTGTTAACAAAACAATAACAGCACAAGGTATTGACGTATAGTTGTACTTGTGTAGTGTGCCCTCTAGTGATTATTACTACGATTTAACAGCTTAGAGAATGTTTTTCAGACACAACTTTGTGTCACCATTGGTCTGGAAAACAAACAAAACCAGTTGAACATGAGGAACATAGCAGTGTTTTTAAAAAACAAAATTGATTTAAAGAGGTTCTCTACTGTGCTATATTAGATACA
>OMLM01000942.1:172003-183840 GCA_900302695.1 Helostoma temminkii | reverse complement strand
ACTTTCACATGGAGTTTGAGAGAAGTGTGAAAATGTGTTAGCCACAAATCTCCACAAATCCACTATAAAGAGTAGTCTCAGTGCTTAAAACCTGATCCTGCATCATACAACATTTGCATCCTAAAAGTATGGAGACAGTTCAAAGTAGAGCAAATCACATATGCATTTAGACTCCACAGGTACACAATTATAAGAGATCAAGCCTGAATCAAGAGTTATATAAATTATATATATTATTTATAAAATGATAATTATATGTGCAGTCACTGAAATGATTTGGGGCTCACACTAGGGATATACTGGTCTTATGTCCTGAAATAGAATATATAACGTCATGTACTGGCGTGATCGGTAATACTTAAGTACAGTTTTGTGTTTTCAGTTCTTTACTGCACTACAATTTAGAGGGAAATAATGCACATGTACAATGACAGTTTTAGTTAGTTATTTTGCTCTTTGAGATTTCTAATACAAAATAAAGTCAGATGTATTGTATGGGATAACAACCTGTCAGCATACATGAACTTGTTAAAATGGACTCAGAGTTTAGCAGCTGCTGTTTTTATAGTTTTGTCTAAGTCCACACTTTAGATGGATATACTTTAACTTGAGTAAAGAATCACTGTTTTTAAACTTTAGGAAAGTAATTGCAATTTGTACTGAAAATTAGCTAATGAAAATCACACATTGCTTTTCCTTTGTGGATTAACAGCATCAACAGCTCTTTAGCAAACTGCTCCAGCTGTCTCACATTTGTAGTGTGCCCTCTCCAGATGGCATGTTTCAGCTGTTTCCACAGATGTTCAATAGGATTTTCCAATGTTTAGTTCTTAGCCATTCTTGGGTGTTTTGAGCTGTGTTTTAGGTCATTATTCTGTTGGAGAATCCATGACCCATGACTGAGACTTTCTAATACTGGGCAGCACAGTTTGCTCCAGAATGACTTGAAAGTCTTGAGATTTCATTGTACCCTGTACACATTCAAGACACCATGTGCCAGATGCAGCAAAGCAGCCCCAGAAAACAACCAAGCTTCCTTTTAAGTACAGTGTTCTTTTCTCTGTATGCTTCATTTGTTTGGTCTGTGAACGTAGAGCTGATGTGACCTGCCAAAACGTTCCAGTCTTGTCTCATCCGTCCAAAGGACATTCTCCCAGAAGCTTTGTGGCTTGTCAATATGCAAGATTTATTGTAATATTTGGCGAAGTCCAGTCTCGCTTTATGATTTGCTTTCAACTGTGGAGCCTTCCTTGGTCGTCTTCCATTAAGTTCACTTTGGCTCAAACAGTGGTAGATGGTGGGATCTGAAGCTGATATACCATGACTTTGGAGTTCACCTCTAATCTCTTTGGAAGTTGTTCTGGTTAATAATTGTGATGCTTATTACAGTACACGCTTTAAGGTGATTAGTTTGTTTTTTCAAATGCTTCTGTTGAACTATAACCCAAAAGCAATGTCTGACTATCATTAGTTAAATTTAGTAATGTATTATTACTTTTGTCAGTTTCACGTTATATCAGTAGGCAATGTGCATTTTCTTTCTTTAACAGAAGGGTACCAATAATTTGCAACTTTGTCTGCACATGAGGTAAACGTGTGCCTTTCTTGTTACAGCACAGTAATGCACTTTCAGCAACTGAACAGAGGGTGGCGGTAATTTGACTATACGGTTTTTGACGCAGCGAAGAAAACGGCTATCGTCTGCGCCTGCGCAGCTTGTAACACTGCAACCAACACAGCAGCGGTGTGTGGACGGTCTGCTCTAGTTTTTCCAAGATGGCGGACCTCTTAGGTTCAATCCTAAACTCGATGGAAAAGCCTCCAACTGTCGGCGACCAGGAAAGCCGACGAAAGGCTCGAGGTACATAATGTATTGCTTGAATAATTACTTGTTTTGTGTTAGTTTGAAACTGCTGAAATGGATATGATAGGGGACTTAGTAGTGGGCGAAAATTTAAAGGACAGACGAAGAAAGAATTTCTGGTGCTGCTATTGGATAGTTGAGTTTCGAGTAACTAAGCACTGATGGCCTGTGTGTAGCACCGCCTCACGGAACAAGCAGCCCGGCATGTCCTGCAGACTGCTGCAAACCTGAGACCAGAGTCTGCACCACAGGCAGCTGCTGTTACTGTAACACAAACCTACTTAAGCAGTCGATAAACAACCAGTGCCGTGGCCTCTGCTGTGTTCATCACATGTTAACTTTAAGAAGAGGCTACCTCTCATCATCAGTTGTCCTCTTTCCATATTAGATTCCAATAAGCCCTTATTATTTAAAGAATGAATGAATTCATAACTTACACGTTTCAGAAACTATCTTGTGTATGGACATAAAGTGAGTTTCATTTCGTATGAAGTAGCATTTTAAAAGTGCTACTGTAAATTAAAGGTGGGAAGTTAAGAATACATAAGATTTTAAGTGTTGACATTTAAGTACTTAAACTATAATTGTGAAGACACTGGTACAAGAGGGTCATGATTCTCTGTAGAGATATGGAACAAATATGGTTTGTGTCGATCTGTAGTTCAGCCCTGAAAGATGTGGAAATGTAACTTTAGTATGGGAAGTGTGTAATTATTGAGCCATAAACAAATAGTCTGGCTGTGCCTGTCAGACTGTATGATTTATATTAATTTACCTTTTGGTCTCTAAAGAACAAGCAGCAAGAATCAAGAAGATGGAGGAAGATGAGAAAAGAAAGAAAGCAGAGTTCAGGAAAAAGGTAAGGGCTTAAGAGTATAATATAATATAATAAACACAGAATTATGGCACAAAGTTACCGTGGCTTCAGTTTACAACTGCAGCATTATGCATAATGTGGCTTCCTGCATGACTTGTTTAGATGGAGAAGGAAGTGTCGGATTTCATCCAAGACAGTTCGCAACAGAAAAGAAAATATAACCCGATGGGGAAGATTGAAAGGAGCATATTGTAAGTAGTTCTTGTTTTCAACAATTCAGATTGGACAGATAAAAACATTCTGTTGATGCGTGTTCACGAGTATTTATTTCCATTTTATTACTTTTTCATAGGCATGATGTTGCAGAAGTGGCTGGTCTGACTTCGTTTTCTTTTGGAGAGGACGAGGAGAGCCGTTACGTCATGCTTTTTAAGAAGGTATGAATACTTTTTATTGTAGTGTTTGATATATTACTATATAGCTTAGGAGAAAATCGGTGTGTGATGGTTTTCCATCTTGTGCTGTTGCAGGAGTTTGCTCCATCAGATGAGGAGCTGGAAGCCTATCGCAAAGGGGAAGAGTGGGATCCCAAGCTGGCAGAGCAACGGCGAAGGCTTAAAGTAAGACTGCGTGCTCTTACTTTGAGTTTTACTAACACTAAATCCAAGTCTTTTACTCAGACGTTTAGGTTTGTTTGTCAAGAAACTGAAAGTACAAATATTTTAATTACGCCATAAAATGTTCTTACGTTGGCATCTGCAAGTAGGCAGGTTTAATATTGGTTACATAATAGTTTAATGTCTCAGAGTGGTGCTGACAGCACTTTGCTGTAGTGCTGCGGTTTTGTAGATACTTTTGTAGATTTTATAGATTCTTCATTGATTGTCATAAAGAAATGCAATGTTTTTTTTCTACTTCAAAAAACAAATGTTTTTTTTAGTAGAAGAAGGTGTTGAATTTCTCACTGCAGCTTGATTATTTCTAGCAGCATAAGATTATGAAGTATTACAGCTGCCTTCTTTCCTCATACCTGCAGGAACAGGCTGCATTGGAAGAAGCAGCCTCCAGTCAAACAAAGAAGCCTGAAGCATGTCCCAACTCCAACTACAGAGACAAGTATAGTCACCTGATTGGCACCTCAGCTGCGAAAGATGCAGCACATACACTAGAGGCCAACAGGGCGTATGGATGTGGTGAGTAAATGTCCATCTGACTCGTAGGAACATGGTAATCCTCTGCCTCACATAATTCACAACACGCTTTCCCTCCTACCTCAAATTTTCTTCCCTCAGTGCCGGTGGCCAACAAGAGGGACACCCGCTCCATAGAGGAAGCCATGAATGAAATTAGAGCCAAGAAACGTCAGAAGCGAGAGGACGACACAGGGGCACACAGCAGCAGTTCTTGAGTCTCCGGTGTTTCTGTTTTCTGTCTGTGTGTGTTTGCGTGCGTGCGTGTGGGTGTGTGCAAACATTCTTAAGTCATTATATAATGCAAAATCCTTTACTTCAGAAATGTAAGAATATAAGTTATACAACACGCGTTAAATGTCTCTTCCAGAGTCAGTGGTGAATTAATAAAATCTTAAGTGGAGGATGCTCAGGTGAATGTGATCCAGGAAGTGGGTTACTATATACGTTAAATATCATGTCTACACACGCACCCGATACAGTATGAACACACTTTTTATCTTTTTCATTTTTAAAAGACATTTTTGATGCAGATGTGCGTCAAAAAAGTGACATTATTGTAATTTGGAGCAGCTTTGGTTAGGCTGAATGCAGTTCTGGAAGCCCTGTTTCGGCAAAAGCATGGCTGCAGAGCCTTGACAGTGTTCAAAATATCCAGTGGAGTTTTTAGAGGGGAAACAGAAATTGTGTCTGTTGACTAGATTTTGGTCCGTTGTTTGTTTTTTCTTAGTCTCAGTCTGTTTCAAAGCTTTGTAAAGTGGAAGCATGCCATTTCCTCTGTCATAAGAGGAACCCCATTTTAGAAAACACTGTTTATGGATCTGTTTGTGGATTTTAGGAAGCTGTTATTGAGTCTGTGATTTTCTTTGTTTCGATATGTCTGCACTGATTGTGAATTAAACTGTTAGTACAAGCTGAATGTTTTATTGTTAAGCCATTTAATGGTTTGCAATAGGCGTCGTAATGGGGAGTGGGAGTGACTTTGATTATGTGTCTTTTGTCTTCATCTTCTCGTAAGAGTTTCTCAGCATCCTGACGACTGTTTTAACAAGGCTGCACTGTTTTATCATCTGATGTGTGTAATAAAAGGAAAACAGTATTAGACCTTTGTCTCTATGTGACATTCATTTCTGCAAAGGTTTTGGTATTGACTGCAAAGGAACAGGAACCATTTCTATCTAACTTAATGTAAACAGAACACATCGTGGAACAAAACCAGAGAGATGCATTAACATTATTCAGCTGGAAATTCATCAACAGTAAATTTAATAGAGTATAGCATACTGACTGTAGCACTCACTGTTATATGAAGCATATTAACTTTAGGCATTTGTGAAGTCATTTTTCTCCAATAGATAATTTGTATGGTTATTGTTCACCTATGGCTTTTATTCCGTCCATCTAATCTATTTAACAGTCCTGCCTTCGCTTTCCTGTCATCCCGCTGCTTCTGAAACGACATGAATGTTTCCTGTAGGAGGCGCCGTAGACTAACCAAGAAAAAAGTTGGATTTTTTTTTTTTTTAAATCCTTGTTTCACACTGTCCTGCAGTTTCTGTCCTGCAGAAACATATTTATTGCGCGTTGAAGACTCAGTCACGCACATGTGAAAAAATGAAGTCCATGTTTTTGTTGTGTTTCATCATTTGGTTTGCAGATGCAGATCTAAAACCCCGGAAAGGTAAGACCAGACCCTGCTGATGCTTATTCTGTCCTGATCAAACGTGTGTGGCTTAAAATGAGGAAAAGCATGAAAAAGTTCCTCAAATAAGAAGTTTGATCGAACTCCTTCACGGCTGAACTCATATTGTAAGATTAACGACCTTTGTGGCTCTGAACATAACTTTGCTGTTTGAAAGGTGAAGTTTATTTACCTCATTTTGCCACAGAAACAAGCAAAAGTTAAATAGTGGCTTTATGAGGACATCAGTGAGCATTTGCGGGTTCCCATGATTTTCTCTACTTTGCATTACTTGTTGATTGTCGCTATCACATAGTGTGTTTGACAGACGTTTTGTGTATTAGTTCCTATGTAAATGCTTTAGTTTTTCCCCCCGTTCAGTTTATCTGCGCCATATGTGTTTCTCAATAGCTCATCCCTCTCATTTTTCACACCTAGGGTCCGGGGTCGTGTGCACATTCAAAGACAAGAGCTACAGCCCAGGAGACAGCTGGCATCCCTATCTGGAGCCTTTCGGGATTATGTTCTGCATGCGCTGTGTCTGCGCAGAGGTAACAGACCTCAACACTTCATCATTTTATTATTACGTTAAAATGGCTCAAACTTGCATTAACTCCCCAGCTGTTGACGCGTTGTTAGGGATTTAAAGGTGAATCGTTGCTCTCTCTCATAGACGGGCCATGTGAAATGTAGCACGATCAAGTGTCCTGCTCTGTCATGTGAAAACCCAGTGTCTGAGCCTCAGCAGTGTTGTCCAAGATGCACAGGTACGCTGTTTTTTGTCACCTCTGGGATTCAGTTCTTTATTGTGAGCTCAAAGCCTCATGTCCTGCGTGTGATGTGCTCTCAGCAGATGAGCCCAGGATTCCTGCAGGACTGAGGGCTTCTGTGAAATCCTGCAGGTATAATGGAAGTATGTATCAGTCAGGAGAGACCTTCACTAAGCATGACCTGTTCCCATCCAAGCAAAGCAACCAGTGTGTCATGTGCACATGCTCTGTAAGTTGCATCTATTTAACTACTTTTGCTTTTAGCTGCACTGGGTTTTTACTGATTTTGTGAAAAGTGTCATATCCTGTAACGTCAGTTCTTATCTACATGTAGTGAAACTCTAAAAGTAAATTTAGCTTATTTACTAATGTTCAGAGCAAAGTTACCAAATGCTTTATAGACAATATACATAAAATACACAGACATGAATAAAACAAAAACTAGCAGATTCTTTATGGCATCATACAAAACTCCACTCCCTACCAGTGCTGAATATATTGGGATATAACATTTCTTCCTAGTTTATTTGTATTTTTACAACCCTTCCCTGATTGTGAATTGTTTTTATTCAGTATAAATACATATCACCTCTATGCTCATGAGTTACAGTGTTCAATCTGTACATTTGTTATTTGTTATTTTAGAACTTTTATTTTTCTCAAAATGTATTTTGTACATGTGTGCATTGCAGGGCCACTACCATTTAGATCACTGCTGATAACATACTTTATGTGTCTCTGCCCACAAACTTGTTGCTGGAAGTATTTTGCAGCAGAAGTGGAAATGTACCGTTTTATTATATTTAAGTATAAATCCCACAGCTCATGAATGCATCTTGCTTTGGTTCACGTCTTGACTTAATGTGGTTGTAATTGGCAGGAGAGAATGGATGGATGTGACATTTAGAACATAAATCACAGATATTGGAGAGGAAAACTGATGTCAGGTCCAAAACTGAATTCAAAGTGGGGTTGTCATTTAGCCTTGTTCTTCTCTCATTGTTAGAGCACTGCAGTTTCTGCTCAGGCTTTGATTTCAATGCTACGTGCCCACAGCTTTGCTTATGGCATTTTCTTTATATCATAGAGAAACAGTGGGCTTGTCATGATTTACTGCAGTTTTTAAAATGGTTTATACTACAGTATTGAGTGTTTCAAGTATACATTGAGCTGCCCTGAGGTTGCTTAGAGAATAGAGCAGGTTGGCCATAATTCATAGAGTTGCTGGGTTAATGTCTTTGAGCTCTAATTATTTCCAATGTACTGGACAGTGCTTCGGCCAGTGGCTCTGCCACCTCAGCTGTATCACTGTGTCTGTTTGTGGACAAGGAATATGTCATTTCCTTTAGAGAAAAGCCAGATAAATGCAGTGGCCCGTTATATATTTTTGTATAAGAGCCTTGAATCATATCAGAAGACACAGTTTGAACATTGTCTTTATTATTCCAAGTCATATACTGTAAATATGAGTTCATATACATAAAAAGTCCTGCATAAATATGGGAGTATTGCAGCCAGTATTTCTGGAGAACATACATGAAGAAATAAGACAATGTCCTCGCCTTTCTTTTCTCAGAATGGAAACATCTTCTGTGCTCTAAAAACCTGCCAACCAATCACCTGTTCCTCTCCAGTCTCAGTTCCAGATACCTGCTGTTTGGTGTGTAAAGGTAGTCAACCTCTATGTTCCAACCTGGGAAAGCTTTACTCTGTTTCCAAACTTTTTTTAATAGGAATTCAACATGTAGGACAGAGCATGTAGAAACATAAAATGAATGATTTTACAAATTTGATATATAAAACATAATGAAAATAGATGTAAAATTTCACTTTAAAATTATTAAATTGATAAGTGCATTAAATTTAGTTTGTTTTTAATTCCAGTATACATGAAATTTCACTACATAATAATGATACAATCCCACTAAAAGTTTATTGTTCAGTCACTATGTTGTTTTCGGTGTTAATTCCTTATGCTTTTTGTTTTTGTTTGTTTTGATGTTTTTTCTCTTAGATTATGGCACCAGTGGCTCCTCGTCAAGCGAGGATGGAAACCAGCAGCTCAACAGAGGCGTTGTATGTTCTTGGCAATTTGTCATAAAATTGGCATATCACACTTGTCTGTCTTAATACATTTTTTAAATGTAGTGGAGATAGTAAATTTGTATAATCAGAAACTGCAGTACTTGGGTACAAAATTCCTAGTATTTGCTAGGAAATGTGTCCTCGGTGTGAAACTGAGGTCACTACAAGCTTAACCTCCCTGTTCAAATGGAGGTTATTGCCAGTTGTTTTCCCTTGAGCATTGCTCAGGATAATTTGATTATATTATACAGATTAATACTCAAACAAACTTATTTCTGTGATCATTAAAGACAAAGTAGGAAGATTTATGATCATTAAATTTTCCTAAAGGATCAATTCGCCATATGGCCTGATGATTAGACTGAATTATAGTTTTGGTCTATTTGAATTCCTGAAAAAAAATCTGAGATTGTTGGGCAGTGATTCAGCGATCTGGAGCCTGGCTATGAACCTTTTATATTTTCACTGAGGGAAGAAACAACTAACGCCAATAGCCGAATAGATGAAAGATAACTGCATTTCATTATATTATGTCTGTTTTTATAAAAGAGGCATTCAGTCGATCAGTGTTCTGGAGAGCAGAACAGGGCGCAGTCTGACCATGCCGCCCCACCCAGGGTCAGGACTACTCCAAGAGGCCTGAGTCTTAGTAAACTTAACCTCAAAGGGGCTGCAGAGACCACTGTGAAGATTTTGTTGCAGCGGAAACACCAAAGAGGTGAGACTTTGTCAAAACAGAAGAGATCTTTATAGGTGTTTGATTTTATGCACACGTTAGTCACAACTTTACGATCGTTTCCATATGTAGCACAACTCTCAGATGTTTTTCATTTCTCTCAGCGTGTTTATACAATGGCAAAACGTATTCTCATGGAGACATGTGGCACCCAGTTTTGGGGAAGGTCCTGGAATGCATTCTGTGCACTTGTACCGATGGTGTCCAGGACTGCAAACGCATCACGTGTCCCAGCCAGTACCCATGCCAACAACCCATGAAATCAGTGGGAAAGTGCTGCAAGACTTGTCCAGGTAGTCAAACACAATCCACGACATAATGAATTGTTTATACTTACATGATGTTGAAGGACTGTAACCGTCATCCTTATAACTTACCTCTGTTTTTTGTCTCTAGAGAGTAAAGCAGAAAGTAACCAGACCCAGTGTTATCTTGGATATAAAAATAACCTCTTGGTGTACAAAGTAGAATCATCTTTGAAAGTCGACCCTCCCCACACAGTTAGGATCATTGCTGTGGAAAGACAAAGTACAGCTGAGGTTGAAGTGCAAGTATGGAAGACCGTAGAAGGTACTCTAACTACTGGTGTAATTATACCAAGAGAATTATACTCACTTTCTTGTAGAGAGCAAATGAGAAGCAAGAAATGCCATGTCTGTCCATTAAATACGAAGCTGCAGCCAGTAAATGGCTCTCAGTAAATGACAGAGAGAATGAGCTTGCCGAAAAATATTCAAGGAAACTGCCTGTACAACCTGTTATTTTAAACATTTGTCTTTATGTAGAGTAAACAACTGTTTATATTAATTTATAGCTCTTTGATGAGGGAACTTTGGGGTTTTTTAATTCTTTGTTTGCACAGAGTCAAGGTTGCTGTTTTCCCCCTTTTCAAGCTAAGCTAAATATAAATTACAGACGTGAGAGTGCTATCGGTATTTACATCCAACTCGTCAAGAAATCGAGTATTGTTGTAGCACTGAATGGCTCTCATCTCTTGCTCTTCATTATTACAGGTGCTTTGCAGTTAATGGAAATTGGTGAGGTTCAAAGAAAAGACATAATGGATCGTCCAGAAAATTACACATTGCTTACAACACTTGATGAAGGTTTGTTTAAATTCTGGAAAACTTACATTGTATTTATTTTGAAATGATTACTTAGAATTTATAAATTCATTCCGGTTTTTCTTTTTCAGAGACATGGAGAAAATTTAAAGAAGAAGGAGAAAATCTGAGCAAAGCACCCCAGACCACAATTTGTGAAGATGGCATTCGGGAGATGGTGACATTCCTAAATCCCAAGCAGACTGAAGACCTGTGTACGCCCTAATAGTTACTTTTTTTATATCAATACTATTGACACACATACTTACGCCACATACTGTACATATTGCGTTTGGATGAATCCACTCATTCTTTTCATAAACATGGAATTTCTCATTTATAATAATGCTGCTTATCAGTCCACCCTGATTCCACCATGTTTTTAATCATCACATATTTTTTATGTGTAAATTATTAGGTTAGACAACACAGCCTATAGTGGTACGGTCATAAACTGGAACATAGTGTGTCTCCATAAGTCATAACTTATTAGATTGGATGGTTTTATTTGAAAGCTCTGAACAAAATGTAACAAAAGGTAAATGTGAATGAAGAATGTAACACTGTAAGTGGAAATGGACTTTGTATCACTCTCAGTAAAGTGAAATGTTGGGCCTAGTATTACTTAAACAAACCCATTTGTAGTTTATGTTTTGAAGGCACGTAAGGCCTATGAAGTATGTTCTATGATCATCAACATATTTATTGTAAATACAAATCGGGGTTTTGTCACCTTATTTAAAGGTCTTGTACGATTTCTGTGTACATACATTTGACTTTTTGGATGTTTTTAACCACACGCAAGAAACATTGCACTGGGGCACAATCTGCCAGTGAATACACAGCAGTGTCAGTGTGTGTGTTGGTTAGTGAGAGAACAGCTTTCACTTTTCTCTCTTTCTGATGACAGATATAGAGCTACTGTAGCTATTCTTATATAGCCATGGGATTTGGGTGGTTATTGTAGCCTAATTACTTTTTACAACTGCACATACCAGAAATATATGTATTTTAAAATGATTATTGTTGAAGTAGCTGAATGCACTCTGTACCTCTGCTCACAGTTTGAACCCATAAAGGTTTCTCAGTGTTTTACACCAGTGAACATTTGTGTCTGATTTGTTTCTAGCTGTAACTGTTCAAATGTTGAGTCACCCACAAGTGGAATGATTTTCATGAGTCATATATAGTATATTGGAAATATGTGTTTGAGACAGGTTTAAGATGTGGCTTGGAGCTCATAGTTTGAAAAAGATTTGCTGATTCATCTATGGTCTGCATGCCTGCCACAGCAGAGACCTCCTAACTCCATCATCGCCTGAAGGCTTCTATTAAGTAGAGCACTGGAAGGCCAGAGAAACTGTGTTCCCACTGGAGATGAAATGTTATCAGAGGCATGAAAATCAAAAGCAGAAGCTGGAACTCCTTCACCCCTTAAACTCACACGTACAAGATTTTCCCAACACCAGCATTTCTATAAAAATTCCTTGTTAGTACTTATCATACCTTGGTCCTAATGATACTTGCCTACATGTCCCACCTGTGTATTTTCCTCTGAATCTAAGGGGCAGTAGGTGAGATTTCTCTACCC
>OMLM01000942.1:158607-171983 GCA_900302695.1 Helostoma temminkii | reverse complement strand
TTCTCTACCCCATAATTCTTTGTCCTTACACTTTCTAATCCTCTGATTAGTTGTGGTTTATTCTGGATGGATGATAGGAATGAAAACACTTCTAAACCGACTAGCCACTTGCCACCCAGAGCCAAACAGAAGAGCAACAACAAAGGAAACAACTACCTTGCAGATAAAGTGGAGCATTCTGTGGCTAAAAAGCCATACGTGGCACTCAGGCATTGAGAGCGTATGTGAAATAATACTAGTTAATAACAGGACGGCTCAGCCAAAAGCAAGGCTGAAATAAAAATTTAGTGTGGTGGAAATTAGTTCCCCAAAAACTCATGTCAACATGATCTGGAAGAGCAGCAACAGCCTTTTTCCTCAGCAGTACTGTGAGCAGTCTTGTCGCAGGCCTGTTTGATCAACAGGTGTCAAATTATCACTGTGGTTCCCATGATTCAGTCAGTGTGCAACGGCAGATTTGGTAAGCTGAGTGGGCGCTTCAGAATAATATTGCTTCTCTTCTCTGTGAACTCCCGACGTGCTCTCGCTGTCTCCTCCTCTTCCACAATGACTCATTGTGTTTCTTTCACACTTTGCGCCAGGCAGCTCTGTCCGTCTCTCACTAAAGGCATGAAACAATATTTTGAAACAGACACACTTCCCTTGTATGGCTTCATTACTCTCACAAAAAGGCCGTCATTTTTTTGCGTAAGCTGCTTGATCTCACAGATCGCTACAGTCTCTCCCTTAGTGTCAAAACGAGGCAACACTATTGTAAAATAATTGACATTTCCCCATTGCTCATTTTAAGTATTCGCATTTAAAGCTTTAGTTTCAACAAGAACAATCTGGCACTGCATGTTTCAATATCATGTCATTTTTGATGAAAATCGTATGAGTCCACATTTTGTGGATGTTTGATTTTGTCTCAAGGACCAATTCAACTATGCATGCTTAATCTTGGCTCTGGCAATTGTAACAGCTGGGGGCAGTCAGTGGGTATAAATCATGCACTCGGTCAGCTCTGTGTATGTCTACTCCACCCTGCTGCCCATGTAGCCCAGATTTAGTGAGAAGTGAGAAGAGAATGTGAGACTTGGGGTCATGACTCGGCCCAGGATTGAAGGCACTTGTTAGCCAGTATTATGATATTAACAAATCTGTTTTGCTTTTGGTTTAAATGTCACTTCCTTTGTGAGACAGTCAGAGCACATCAAGACCAGCATTTAGCTAAAGCGTCTTTGAAATTGGGCAGTGTTAAAGTTCATAGAGATTACATTTTTGTAGGTCTGCAAGAACAATGCAATGCAATCAAAAACAGCTGAGATTAGCTTATTTCAGTAGCATAAAAAGCCTCCTCATCCTTTTCATCTGATGCAGCAAGTAGTTCCTTTCAGATGTGTGCAAAGGTAGTGAGGAACCGAAGCATTGCAGGCAGCCTTTTGATTCAAAGGGAGCCAAACTGTGTTAAGTTAATTAAGTCTGATAGATGTGTTTGCTTTCATATCTGATTAAGGTGCTCAGCAGAACCCCTGAGTTTATACTTCATCGAAATACTTCCGAAATCTATCAAGTGCTCTGTTTTTTACACCCTTACCCTCTCCTTAATTAAGTTGTCCTCGATCATTTTAGCTTTTGATTGAAATCTGGCCAACAAAACATGAACAACACTGAAATACGTGTAACGAACACTTTGGTCTTCATCCTGAAAGCTGAGCTTAAACGTCAAAATTTTAAACACATGCATGTAACGTTAACGACAGACCACGGAGAGATCTTTTGTTTCACATAATAAAAAAGACTGACAATAACTTTGCAGTTATCATCTGTAATTAATAATGGCCTCTTTTCAGCCAGACTAACCAAAGCCTTTCCAGGATTACATGATAAGTGTGTTACAGTTTAATTGTCCATCAAAAGAAATAATGAATAGGTCCAGTCTGCAGTGAACTCATTTGGCACATGAGTAATGAGGAGTGTTGATGAGGTATTCAGGCCTGTTCTTCCTGAGCCAAATCTGGTGTCTGAATCTCCACAGGGTTATTCTGCTTAACTGCTGGCCCTCAGTTTCAGAGTCAAACAGATCATGCTCAAATGTTTCTCTGGCTTGATTACTGCAGTGACTTCTACAAATGTGAAAATGCACTGCACTTGAATATACAGAGAAAAAAACACGTAAAACACATATAAACACAGATATATCTTTCCTTGCCACAGACCATCGATGCCTTTCTCCACCATGTCTTTTGTTATTTTTGCTTTTGGACAGAGTCTCCGGCTCTCCTGCCAGATTCTGTTATATCACCAAGACCATGGATACAAATGTGTTTTCAGTTAATAACTCACTCCGTCAGTTTTTCATGGTAAGAGCAAAAGAGGTTACAGAGGAAAAGCAAAACGGAGCCTTTTTGTTTGATTATTCTTTAATGATGCTAATGTCAGGAAAACTCTAATAAAAAACTTTACTACCTACCTTTTCGCTTATTACAGCAAAACTTCTGGAAAAGCTTTTTATATTTGTAGGAAACAGATTACAGATATGTGGATTGTGTAACTATCCACCCTCCGTTAGGTTATAAAAGGGCACCTTCACCTCAACTCAGTTTTTTATAGTTTTAGTTTGGGGAGTACATGTATATCAACAGTATTAAATTTCCTATTGTCATCCTTATATGAAAATATCTCTCTGCCTCTAGCTGCAAAATTCCTCCAGATGAAATCATCAGTTTCTCAGTTCAGTCAATGTCAGAGGTTGAAGTCTTGGTCAACCTTTGGCTAGAAGCAGAGAGCTATTCAGTCGTACAAATGTACTCCCCAAATCAGAAGCAAAGGAAGAAGACGGTGAAAATCAGTCAACAGTAAACTGCCAACTTACTGGAAGGCCAAAAAGCAAAGTGTTTTGATTTGAACTGTCGCATTAAAGAAAAGTCATTGATACTGTATACGGTTTGATTTTAGATTAGATGACATTTTGTGTATGAGTAGTACTAAATAAGTTTCGATCCTCTGTGACTGTGGAGAGAGACCTTCTTTTAAACATGTCTCCAATGAGTTCCCCAAACTTCATCCAATGTCAGTGAGTCAGTAATTTGTCAATCAATTTCCTTGTCAGATTAATTAATTAATTTATAATTAATCAATTAGTATGACTTAGTTTAGATAGAAGACTGCAGGTGCAGCTGAGGAATGTTTTATTAGGTTTACAATAGCTGGCACAAACACAAATATAAAAAAAGGAAGAAGATGAATATATCACAAAAATGATGAGAAAACTGAAAAGTAAGTTTTATTATTTACCTTCTCTCCTTTTGTAAACATTTGCATGTGCAAAATACAAATGTTTACTGAAGCCGTTGTTGAATAGTTTTGTGAGACTGATGAGGTCATTGGACGTCCACTGTTAATTAATTAATTAATTAATTAATTATTCTGTAAGATTTGATACAAAACCAACCATCACATTACATCAATAATCACATCAGCAAATCTTAGGAGCTTTTGTCATCTGATACTGTGGATAATTTTACAAGATAAGCCGAGTGAAACTTAGCTCCAGTGGTGTGGAAAATAGTATGTCTGTAGCACAGTGTCCTATCTCTGTAATTTGGCACAGTCTCCTCATTACTATCAAATATTGCTAAACATGAAAAACCCTCAATAGATCCTCAGACTGAAGACCAGGTGTTTGCCTGATTGGTGGAAACTACAGATTTTTGCAATTCCAACACTCCTTTGCCTATTTCCAAACAAATAATTCAGTAATTGATTTGGGTGACAATGAGAGTTTAAGCTTTTTTAAGGAACTTCATGTGGAGGTAACTTTATCTAAACTGCAATCTAATAAATGGTTTTGCAACAATGCTAAAAGATAATATGTTTCAAAAGGTTGGGATAAAAAATGAATCTAACAGGTCATAGAATGACACTGAACCCATACCATAGAGAAACCCCTATAATATCTGAAAAAAGTTTTGATATACACCTCAGTGCGTTGGTATATTTTATTAAAAAGCAGAATATAATAATGCAGAATCTATGCATGTAATAGCATAAGAGTACCTACTGCTGTTTTAAAATTGGATTGCACATGCATTCCACGTCAGAACAAACTGCTCTGAAGAAAAATAATTAAAATCATATGAAGGACAGGACCATGAAATTGTATGAAACAATGAAAACAAACCATGACTAGAAAATTTAAAATAAGTTAGACAGTCAGTTATGTTTTTAAGGATATGAACTGTAAATCATAGAGATCTGCAGATGTCTTTTCTGCTACTGCTGCACTAGATTGTTTCTTCATAAGCAACATTCACTAAAGGATAATACTGAATTATACAGCCTCAGTGTTAAACCTGAACCCTACAGAAGCACATAATGTAAAAAACATAATGTGTGAAATCTAATTAGTGTGAGAGCTGTAGAATTTTTTTCCATAGCCGTCAATGGGAGTCATCGTTCAACTTCCCATCAACGTTCCTGTTTTCATCAGCTTCCTGTATCGTCATTGTTTGTCGTAGAAACCTAATTTAAACTTTAGACGGGTCTAGACACTTTCAACTTTTACCCTTTGGGTCAGCATCTTTGAACCATCAATACTTTTTGAGTTTGGGCAGTTTGAGTTTTGGGTCATTTTTGGTCAGTTATTATTGGTCATATCCTCCATTGGTTTCAATGACAGGAATTTAGGTCAGCTAGAGAACATCTCCTCCTCAACTTTCATCAGATTTTTTTGTGTGTTTTCTTCTCTTCCTCAGTCAACCTTCATCTTTCATAAACACAATATACCTAGAAACGTAGGTAAATCTTTCAGCAGTCAGTGGAAGCTGGTTTTATGTAGCAGAGCATCGGTGTCTGTCAAAAAACTGTCCAATGTCCGATTTGCTTGTATTTCCTAGATTTGGTCCCTTGTATGTGGTTATGTCTAAAAAGTCAACTGCTGTGACACTGCTGGTTGACTTTAATTTAATGGAGGTGTTGTGGTTGCTGCAGCATGTGCCGGGCGGTGACAGGAGTCCAGTGGATGTTGTCCTCCTCTACGGTGAACTTTGTCATCAGCTGTTCAGGTATGAACTTGTAGTGTTTGGCTTTATACATGTTGAGTACTACACAGCAACAAGTCCAGTGTTGAACTGACTCTCACAGAGCTAATTTCAAATTAAATGTTAAATTTACATTTTTAGAATAGTTAAATATTTAACACTTTGTCAGAGTTCCCTTTTTTACTCACGAAGGTTTTACAGAAACATTAAGAGGGATTCAAATAAAAGACGATACTTGTTTAATATTAGGGGAGTGGTAATTTATCTACTTTAATAATGTGTTGATAGAAATCCAATACAAAAAATAATTTCATCATTTATTTATTTTTGCTTGTTTTTGCTTTTTTTAATGAAAACATTGCAAACACTTTTAATATCAAAGGGTTTCTTAAAATTTTACCTCAGACATTTTAATAATACACCTTTCCTCACTTGGTATTACTCTGAATGCAGGATGATACTCATCAAACCTTTCTGTGAATCACCTGTTTGACCATAGATAAATCTGATTTTCAACCAAAAGTATATCACTTATTTGACAAGAAAAAGGCAAATCATTTTCCATTGCAGTGCAAATTATCAGCCCAGTTCTATATTCTACAGCATCAACTTTAACACAACTTGTTAAAAACATTTTTTGACAAGATCACTCAATGTTGACTGTGGTGGGAATAAACAGAACATAATCAACACGGTCTTTTAAATTTTATTATGAAATAAGAGGAACTAAGGTGTACTAAAATACATAAAGAAGGAAGATACAAATCAGCCAATGAACAAAGAACCACATGTTACACTACAAGTTATCAAAAATGATCAGAGATTAAGCTACACTGCCATCCCCACCACCTCAGGACCAGGAGCACACTGGTCAAAACAGGAACAATAAATTAACATCCTGAGTTGCACAGAAAACATATAAAACAATAACAGATAAACTACCTAAATAATCCTAATTTTAATCTAAAAAATGAAAAATATTAATAGAAAAAATGTTATAAAGCCAATCATTTAAATAACACAACTCCCTCTGATCATTCTATGATCATCAACATTAACATAAACTAACATAAGCTAACATAAGTATTAACACAACATATGAAACATCTGAGTTAATCTCAGATTCAAAACCAGTCTTCAATAGTCATACACTGAAAAACAATCGCTGTTTCTTCCAGACATAGATATCCTAACATTTAAACAAGCTATGATTAACGTCATATAACACTCCAATCAAACCTAACTGAGTCACAACTAATAATATCCTTGAGTTCAGCTCCTTTAATTAACCCCACATCTGTCTTGCTTTGGGCCTATAATGTTTTTGGAAGCTCTGTTTGGGACGTCTACTGTAAATGTGCTTGTCAGCTGTGTAGCACAACCTGCACTGTGAATGTAACTAAAATAAAAACATCACCTTCAGCGCTGTATTGTGAGACTGTGCACCTGGGCTGAGTAGATTCAAGTGTAGTGGACATGTTACTGTGTTCAGGTAGCGTGTTCCATATTATCCAGAAATGTACTTACCTTTTTGATAGGAAATACCCATGTCCCAAAGCTCATTGCAAATAGGTAATGGGCTGTCCAGTGTCTTCAGTACCCTGAGCGATGTCTCAAGGGAAGCTTGTTAGAGAATTTGAAGACCATTTTGTGATGGTAAAATGCAACCTTGCACTGTCTGCTACACAAGTGCTTATGTTAAGGTGTGAGGGAGAAAAGGGTATGAATAATGCATTTTTTGACAGGAACTCCTGTCTTGACCAATGATAATTATTGTGGTAATATATGCGTGTTGCAAATGTGACGCTATACGTCCAATGGGTGTTGCAGGAAGAGACCTGCAAAAAAACACAAACAAACAAAACATTCCCGTTTAATCTAAAGTCGACATGTCAATTCAGTTTCAATTCAAGTACACAGAGAAGAAATACACTAAAGCTAAACCAATTTATAATTACAATGTGCTGCCGGCGATTCACTGACTGAGTAGCTTCTCAGTTTACATCTCTGTTCCTGCAGGCTTCTGTACCACTGCAGTTTAGGCACATTTAAATAATGTTTGCTTATGATATGACATTGTTTGATCACTATCTAATACACTTCCACCAAGCCCTTTCAAAATAAAAGCACACAATATTGGCATAGTTGGTTGAAAAGGCTTCTCGTATCTAAATTATGATAAAGGACTAAGACCTTGGTAATTCTACTTGCCTACTTCAGCCAAGTCCCTTCAAAATTAAAGCTCAAAATATGTTTTTAAAAATTCTCTTAAAGGCTCTTTCTTTTTGCTCTTTTCTCTGAACATTTCTTCTGTACTTCATGTCTTGAACTCCTCGTTTTTGGTTAATGTCCTCTTAACTTAGTCAAAGGACCTTTGACCTTTGCTTCCTTAATGCTTTCTCTATCTCTCATTTATCTGTTCTCCTTCAATGTTTTTTTTCTTCTTCTTTTAGTAATCTATTCTTTTTGTTTTAATATTTACTTTTTAAATTGTATTTCTTGTTTTTCCAATTTTTCACACTTAACTTTTTGAAGATGTCTGTCTTTTCTGTTTCTCAACTTTTCCTTTTTATCATCAGTCAGCAGCGTGTAAGCAATCAGCGTCTCTTCCTCTACGTCACAGCTCTCCCATGTTATTTCATCCTGTCCGTTTATCATCCTGTCCTACAACATGAAAATACAAGTTACATTTTCAAATTTTCATAGAACTTAGTGTTGGTTTTAATGTGATATTTAATTAATCAATAAACATTTTTCACTGGTTACAAAATGAAAAGTGAAATGAATTAAAGAAGTCATAAAACAGCATTGATTTATTGTGTAAGGACACTTGGCAGGGTGAAGGCTTAGAAAATGCATACTGGAAGTGACATCTTCCTCACAGATAATCACAGCCTGATGACAGTATAATGGATCACTATCATTCATGCTGTGCTGTCCAAGGGTACACTTGTGGGATCACATTGGGCCAAAGTAAATGATGAAAACAGTTTAAATTGACTCAGCCAAATGAGAACTCAACTTTTCATTCTTACAGCTGAAGTCTATTAGCAAAGAGTTGATGAATGCATGCTGGATTGAATCTGGTCACAACGCTGGTGGTACAGCTGCTAAGAACCATCACTCTATGCTTGTCACTGTATTAATCAGAGAGACTCATGGGGAACAAACAAAGCCACAGTCATTTCAATAGATGCCAACCAGTACAACAGTTCATTCTTAAAGGCAAGTCTCAATAAAATGTAAAACACACATTGTTCAGACACCACTGCTTTTATTTTGACACGTATGTCCACTCACATCAACTGTGTCCAACTTCTACAAAATGTCACACCTTAGATACAGATTCAAATATAAATTAGAGAATCTGTGCGGGTGCGGGGTTAGTTTCATTTAGGTTGTTTTTGTATTAGACTCAACATTAGCTGCTTGTTCCATTGTTTTCTTATGGACCATCTTGTACTTTGTCTTTATGTCCCTCAGCAGTGACAGAGCTTCTTTGTGTTCCTGCATGTTAACACCTGTGCCGTGTATGACGCTACCTGAACAGGAAACAAAGTGTTATATGAAGAAAGGTGAAGTTAACTGAAAGTAGCTCTATCAGAAATGTGCATACTTAAAGCGACTTCTGTTATAGTTGTACTCCTTTTCATTTCCTTGATCATTTCACCAACCCTTTCAGTTGGCTGCTTTGGTGCTTTTATAGGTGGAAGGTCCTTAATCTGTATGCAGAAAAAGAATTTCTTAAGTCATAACAAGATTGCAGTAACTTTGCGGTTTTTACTAAATTTGCATAATTTGACACTAATTTTGAGTGTGATTGCAAATGAGTGTGGTGTAGAAAAATAAAAACCCTTTTCTCTCGTTCTCTGTATGGTGTCTGGATGCTATCAAGTTTTGGTTTTGAATCTCTGTAAACATTAAGATTCTTCAGTGTGTGTTCCAGTATTCGAACAGCTGTTTGAATTCCTGTTGAAGGAAAAAAAAGCATGAATATTCCCATTTACTATGGGGCCATTGTATAGCCAAGCTCTTTGGGGCTTAGGGAAAATGTACAAAAATAAATAGCTGCAGATGAAACTACAGTCCTCACTTCTCACCAATGGACTCCACCACATCAGGGTTTAGTTTTGCATCCATCAACATTTTGTAACAGTCAAATTTTTCAGGAATGCTGGCGTTTTCATCTCTCTCTTCATCACTGTTCAGTGCAGTTTGTTTTTCATCATACTCAGAAAGGTCTGTTGCCTGAACATGAAATAACATTCAGCAAGGAGAGAAAATGATAAAAAATGTAAACTTTATAGATACTGATCCTCCATGCATTTTTAAAGTTTAAAAGGATTGTACTGTATTTCTTACCAAGACCAAATGATATGGGTAAGTAAAATAAAAAAAATCTTAAAGTGTACACACCTGAGTAACAAAGAAGTACTCTTCTTGTAGGGTGTCTTCTCCGCTGTTCTTTCCCTCAGGTTCTGGCGCTCTCTCGATAATTTCACTTTTCTCAACCTGTGTTTGTGCAGGACGAGGTGCATCCATCAACAGTGGCTTCTTTGACACAAATTGGATTCTATCTTCCACCTGCAATATAGAAATGTCAAAAGAAGATTCATTGATGTACAGTACCTGCAAAGTAGCTCTCCATCTGGAGAGTTTGAATCACAGAACATCAACGATTCAGAGAATGTCAAACCTTCCACTTTGGATAAGTGGACACCTTCAGTGGGAGCTTTACAATGTCTTGTGGCTTCTTACGCTTAATGGTTATCCCCAGTCTCTCTTGGAGATAATAGGTCAATACAGGAGGGTCTCCTGCGTTCAAACAAAGACATGAAGGAGGTTTCAACTTTCAAAATTCAGAACTAATGTTTAAAAACCATAAGTTTAAAAACTTATAGGAGATAAGAGATTACCACTTCTCTTTGTGGTCAGAGGGTTGGAGTGAATATCAATTTCACGAAGCTTTGGGAAAAGTGCAACAGCCATCAGCGCATCTTCCTCTGCAATCTGATGATAAAAACTGATGAGACTTGCTAGTTCTTCATATATATATGTATGTATATATATTTTTGTGTGTGTGTGTGTGTATTTCTTTACATAACATCAAACACCTTGTTGTTAGATAAATTAAGGAACTGAAGCTCTGGTAGAGGCAAACTGGATCTGGAAACTGGATTTTCCTCCCAGTTTTCCTTGTGAAAAAAAGTGACCAATGTCAGATTCAACTATGTAATACACAGATTTGAAATGTGGGTAATGGAGACACATCGATGAAACAGCTCAAATTAATCACCTCTGATATCCACCTGAAATTGTCCTGAGTATTAGGTTTTGGCTCAGTGTGAGCTGGATTCAGGGAATTAAAAACATTTAAATTAGTATATTTTTTGAAGATGCAGAGAAAACTCTGACATGCCATTTAGAAGTTATTTACATATTACATCAAACATATTGTGGGCATTTACCAAGTCCCTCATCTTTAGTTTGCTCTTCATCAGCAGACTCTGCAGATTCTGAACAGCCCATAAGATGCAGATATGGCACTTCAGTAATACAGTTCCCCTCTAGATTTAAGTACTTTAGCCTGGAGTTAAAATAAAGATTAATTGCTTCCACAGATTTTGGCAGAACTTAAAATGATCCATCAATCTAATATTGTATCTCCTTTAATTTTAATCAGTACAGCAGAAGACAAAGAATATCTTTGAGTCCTTAATACAGCATGAGCCAATCTCCAAATACACTGGACTGGACATGTGTCATAATGTAATTTCATGTTCCTAGTTTTTACTCTACAGCATTAAATCCACATGGTGGTTTTACTGTTGTGATGGACATGGGTCAGCTTGAGAAAAAAACGTCAAGTGTTAGAACACTCTGCATCATGGTTTGCTGTGTACGAGGCTGTATAGCTACCAGGTCATGTGCATACACAGACTGAATCATGACCTCTTAAGGCCTGCGAGACTGCTGAAGACTCCAGAGGACAGTTTGTTATCATCAAGCATCAGAACTTCAAGAACTCTGAACTGTGCATCTTCTTGTTTATCCGGCCTGTATAAAATAAAGTATAACAACATGATTAACAAACAACAAATAACAAACACTGAATGCACTTTATAATGCACTTCCTGCAGTAACATACACACCACAAGCGTGCATGGCACTTTCTGTCCAGCTTTAGTCAGCACACAGTACCTGGCTGCAGAGCAGGTGTATTGAATAAACAGTATTTGCATTGACTTGTGCATCCCCTTTTGGTCAATGTGAAAACTGTCTCAAATGCAGCTTGATTTTGTAGCCTTTCTCTGTACTGTTGTTGGATTATGAAATCATAACCATTGTTATAATAATAATAAAAATAAAGTAAAGTGACAAATTATTTGAATCATTGGTTAAAGAATTTTGGATTAACAATATAAACTGTATTTATAAACTTAAAAATGGTAATGTTTTTGTAAGACATTGTATTATGTGTGTTGCAAGCATAAAGACATGGCTTATTTTTTTTCAGTGGTAATAATTGTAGAAGCACACTGGAAGCAGTGTCATGTAGAAAGTGAAATTACATTTTAGTGTACACATTATAATCTCACATGTCTTCTTTATTAAAACAGATTAGTTGTCCCTGTGTCCCTCTGCTAGTATCTCCATGACTCATGTCACTTTTCTAACAGCTGTAATATGTAAGCAGCATTTTTGCCACCATTTCCCTGACAAAACAACCAGCTGACCTGTGTGTTACGTTAGGATAAAAAACAAGACCACACACATTTTGCATTCAGTGCTAAGGTGCTGTACTAACAGTTGAGTGGTGTCATGTCTGGATGAACCCAGATTAGGAGGAAGATGATGAAGCAGATTTCCAGTCAAATGAAGGACTTTCAGATGTGGAAGTTGACCAAGGGAGAAAACATCATCAGGTGACAAATAGTTGTAGGACAAATTTAAAACCTGTGAGGATTTCAATAACTTTAGATAAACACAACCACATGAATAGGAAAAAACAGAAAAAGAATAGACGTTGTACTGTACTGTCAAATTTTCTAAATTAGCTGTTTTATCTTAAACTAATTGTGAATGTTATTCTCCTGCCATCATCATCAAATCTGTTCAAACATCAAACAAATATTGAAATTTATTTTTTAAAAGGAAAAATTAAGATATCAGCAGGGATACACAACTTAAACAGGCAGTCCAAGGTTTCTTTTTCACAGATTAATGTCAAAGATTTGCCATAATGACAGAAATGCAAATGTGAAAGAAGCTGGGAAATGAACACAGAGGGCAGCCTGAAGATGATTTTAAAGTGTAAATCTTTCATTTTTGTTACAACTAAAAGGCCATTTCAAGTTGTGTATTAATTCTGCAACATGATAATAATCCTAAATATACAATATCATCATACCTCAAGATGACAGAAGTCAGCAGCATCAAAAGTCATGTTGCAAATCCCATTTAAAGATAGATCAAGTTCCCTTAAAGACACAAAACTGCTGAAAGACCCTGTAGAGAAATAAACAAACATTTTCTTTTTGTAAGAGGCACAGCATTGTATTGAAGGTAAATATGTGGTATACAAGGATATTCACCTAAAGAGAGGGAGTTAATACATGCATCAATGTAAGCAACATTGTCAAAAACCTTCAAGTCTTCTGGTTTGACCTGTGCAGAACAAGAGAAAACGTTTTGTCTTTAGCATCATTTCATTATCATTTACCAAATACGTTTGGCTACAATATGAAACGACTCTTACACAGTTCAGGTTCTGCTCACTGATGTCAAGAGAGCAGAGCTCAGATGGTTTGTCAACGCAGTGCAAGCGAAGCTACAAAAGAAAACTGGATGGTCACCAAAAGGCAACAGTTTGGTTATTTGTAAGCAAATCTCACATAAGCATATTTTAGTGACTCACCAGGAAGTGTCCATCTAATGTCTTTTTAGCAGTATCCTTCACAGTTCTGTTTTCCTTTTTTATTCTTCTGTGCAAACTCCTGTAAGTCTGCTCCTGTGCTTTTCTGTATGCCACTAGCCAATGACCAGCACCTACCAGGTAAGTAACAGTTTATAAAATAATGTCAACACACATTATATGCAGATATACACATGTTGACTGAAAAATATTTTCACAATTCAGTAATATTAATTACTAAAACCCCCAAATATTCATAGGAATATTAATGGTATAAAACTGAGATAATCAACAAATTATCACATTTAAATGTAGGAATGAAAGAATATTTGACAATTTGCTGCATGAACGTATTAAATAATATGTTCTACTGTTATCTATAACATATATCTATAATCTGGACAATAATTAATTTATAAACAGCTTATTAGCTATTCTAT
>OMLM01000942.1:141884-158587 GCA_900302695.1 Helostoma temminkii | reverse complement strand
CTACAGACATGACTGATGTTTACAGATATATTTGTAGGTTAGTAAGTTATATTGATGGTATATTACAAACTGAGAGACCTGGCATGATAAGCTTTCTATTTATCGGTGGCTTACTTACCATCAAAGGAGGATTTTTCAGAACCTGGCAACCCAGTGGTTGTTAATAGCCAGCGGCGGAAGCAGTACCCATATCATTTATTTAAGTAAAGGTATCACAGTGTACAAATACTATATTACAAGTAAAAGCTCAGCATTAAAATGATACTTAAGTTAACGATTATTAGCTCAAACATTAATAATTGTGCTATTACTGGCTTACAATTACTGATACATTTTAACTTTTGATAAAAGTATGTTTTGACTACAGAATAATAGCCTAATTTGTTTTAACTTAACCGTTTAACTAAACGTGAAAAGGCAGAAAATTGAAATACACTAGTAAAGTAGAAATTCCTCACTGTAATACTGTACTGTAATATTTCATTTTCATTTTGATCTCACTGTTGTTTGTGGTGGTGTCTGTAGTTGATCTCTTCTTACAAAACTTTCAGAATAATATGTCGTACATTAACTATTTGTTTAATTAATTTACCCACCTTCTCTTCTTCGACGCAGTGTCCGGGCTGTGAAACATTTAGTAGGGTAGCTCTGTCCATCATCAAATTTACAGGATGCTGCAGTCATGGTGTTTGTTTGTGACCCATTTATCAGGAAACAACTTTTTATGCAAGTGGTATATAAAAATTTCACGCAGTAAACTGGCACCACTAGCTTAGTTTACTGGTTACAGCTCATTTGATCCGGAGCTACTGTAGCTCTCTGTAACCTAGCAACAGCCTGTAAGACCGGAGCTGCTCCCTCTGTCCAGCAGGGGGCGGTAAGAAGCCAACCACGGCGTAAATAAGAGGAGCTCGTAGCTAGTTAAAGATTAAACCCAATGGCAAGACATCGTTTATTGATA
The DNA here is from genome assembly GCA_900302695.1 of Helostoma temminkii. Classification (NCBI taxonomy): domain Eukaryota; kingdom Metazoa; phylum Chordata; class Actinopteri; order Anabantiformes; family Helostomatidae; genus Helostoma; species Helostoma temminkii. The sequence continues at coordinate 157,626 of OMLM01000942.1, read as the reverse complement.
CCATTATGCAACAGTTTTTATACGTATCCCACGGTATCTAATTAGTCACCAAATTTATAGTGCATCCGCAAGCAGCTAGCTAAGCGTAACAAACCGCAATGCGCATGCGCCTCACAGGACACCGCTGTCAGCTTAATGGTAGGTGATCTTTGGCTGCTGCTCTCATATAACAGCTGGTAGTGGGTGGTTATTGTGTTTGCACGCTAGTGGGATTACACACCATAAAGTGGTGTTTATATGTAGCTATTTAGATCCAAAGTTTAGCTTGGCCAGGACGCGTCCGAACGCGGAAGTGACTGTGCAGGTGCCTCTCGCTTTAGTGTCGTCTTCTCTTCTGATGAACCCATCTCGTCAATGTCGTGAACATCAGAGGTCCCGTGGCGTGACAACAAACGCGACAATGCAGCTGACAGCAAAGCTCGAAGGTGACAAATGTGAAGATTGAGAAGTGAAGGTAAGGGCTTTGTAATTCACCCACAGCACACCGTTAATCCTGTTCGTGCCAACGTTATCACGTGTGGCTGTGAAGAGCTGCTGGAGTGTGAACTCCTGTGAGTCTGTGTTAAAGGTTGTTGTAAGACCAGAACAAGCTAAGACTCGTTATACTGAATATTCACAGGACCTCTGATCCACCATGGGCAACACAACATCAAAAAGTGACAGCGGAGAGGAGCCACCCAAAACTGTTTTGTTTGAGAAGGAACCAAGTGGGACAACATACAGAATTCCTGCTCTCATCTATCTGAGACACAGTCACACCTTCCTCGCCTTTGCAGAGAAAAGATCATCGCCATGTGACCATGATGCCAAAATTATTGTTATGAGAAGAGGAACGATGAAAGATGATGGATCTGTTCAGGTTGTTATTCATTGTTATTGTTATTTATTGTAATGCCTTCACTCACTGGGTTTAGGTCAACTCGCTGTGCCACAGAGCTCCAGTTCTTTAAAAATGCTACTTTTACATTTTTCAGAAACTGCTGTTGTGAAATTAATAATTTTTGAACAATAATAGAGCTCTATCGTACTGATGAATAAGCATATTTGGGGTATGGCTTCAAATATGCTACTATTACCACAGTCATTTTATTGCTAAATTTTATCAGCATTATTTGTGCTATTTCTTCCTAATTGTCTTTTGTGATGTTTTTCCAGTGGTCGGCCAGTGAGGAGCTGTCGACAGCATGTCTGCCAAACCACCGCACTATGAATCCTTGCCCTGTGTTTGAGAAAAACAGTAAAACACTATTTTTATTTTTCATCTGTGTCTTGGGAAACACCACAGAGATGAGGCAGATCATCACAGGTAAGAACAAGACACGTCTTTGCTGTGTTAGCAGCAGCGATGATGGTCAAACTTGGAGTCAAGTGAAAGACTTAACAGAAGGTGTGATTGGTGAAACTGTCCATAAGTGGGCCACGTTTGCCGTGGGGCCCGGTCATGGCGTTCAGCTGGAGAACGGCAGATTGATCGTCCCGGCCTATGCCTATTATGTCCCTTACAGATGCGGTTCCTTCCCCGTTCCCTTTACAGTCTACCCGCGGGCGCTGTCAGTGTATAGTGAGGACTTTGGACAGACATGGCATATAGGTAAAATGCTCAGAAAAAAGTCATGTGAATGCGAAATGGCAGAGATCATCGACCACGAGGGCAGGAGTCATCTTTACTGCAATGCTCGTCACACTGGCCACAGATGTGAGGCGCTGAGTGAAAACAGCGGTGTGTATTTTGACAAGCCACACATGGCTCCAGAGCTCGTCGAGCCACATTCGGGCTGTCAGGGCAGTGTGATTGGCTTTCCCGCTCCTGAGTTTATCCCCAATGATGATGCCGAAAGCAAAGCTTGTGGAACGTCGCTCTTGTCTCCAGACACACAAACCTGGCTGCTCTTCATGCACCCAACCAGCAAGTGTAGTAGAAGGGATATGGGTGTGTATTTGAACCGATCGCCGCTCCACTCATCGGGATGGGACAAGCCGAAGATCATCCACAGTGGACCCAGTGGCTACTCAGACCTGGCTTACAGCGAGGACAAGGATCAGTTTTCGTGCCTGATGGAGTGTGGGAAGGAAAGTGAACTTGAGCAGATTGCATTCATGTCTTTTACCCTTAATGATGTCATGCAGACCGGCAGTAAGAATGAAAAGAAGATGCGCTGAATTGTGGTTGTTTTATTTGCGCATTAACAAAGCTCTAACATTCTCCTGCAAACTAAGAAAACAAGTAAAAGCCACTAAATATGCTGTGCAGTAACATCTGTCTGTGTTTACTGTTGTTCTTCATTCCTGGAGATGATAATGCATGCATGAGTCGTGTTTTTTGATGTCTCCTTGTTTACATGAAAAAGTAATTTACATCTTAAAAGTATTAATATGCAACCAGCTGTAAAAGGAAGGAAACTATTTTTATAGGTAGCGTGGAGCATTTCAAGCATGCTGTGCTGGACTGTCATTGTTAACGGGCTTCGTGAGTAGCATGTTTGATAAGCACTTCATACCCATTTCTGTATCTTATTAAACGGTCCATATTTTCTGAGCAGTGGAGAGAATTTGCCTACCTCTTTTATTTTCATATGAAGATCATAGCAGGCCTTGTAAAGTAGAGTGTAGAGTTTTCCTCCATGCTCGGTCTCTCCTTTATATTTAGTATATTCTGATTCACATATGCCTTCTACTCCACTGTTAAAACCTTAGCCATGCCACAGTATGTCAGTGCACAAACTTCAGTCACAGCTGGCGTTAGAAAGCTGGCGACAAAACTGAAATTACTTTATTTTTTGCCAAATTTTGCCAAAAGTTCATTAAGAAAAATCTCTTTCCTGTGTTGCCTATACTCTGATTTGTTTCTCCATCCCACTGTCTAATCAAGGTATGAGCCAGGTGACTGGCTGTTGCTTATCAAATGAAAGCATTTAATGGAATTTATAAAGTATTTATAAAATCCCTCTTTGCCTAATGTTGTTAGGCAAAATGCTTCATGGTGTTTACACTAGTTTTATTGTATTCTAGTTGTGAGAAGTGACAAAACCTGCATGAAACATGTATTTTAGTAGAAAATAAAAGTAACCTGTGATGAGTAAACCTTTTGTTTCAACTGCGTGTTTTTTCTATAATTACAGTAATTATGCTTGCAAAAGCTGACTGTTGGAAGTAACTTAAGAAGACAATTTAAACAATAATAATTGGAGCAGATCGAATGGGCTTTAGCATGTGGCTTTAGGGCTGCAGGAAGTTGAAATGATGTGAAGAATGTCTATTGTAAAATGTGCACACAGGGATGAATTAAGGATAAGGAGCAATTAAGTTGAGGCTGGAGTGTTGATGTTGTGGATTCTCACATGATATGATGTCTTCTTTGTTAAAGAGGTGATAGTTAATGATAACCTGCAGTTTGCTATTGCAAAACCTTGTCCTGACACGATTTCTATGCTCTCTGATATAAAAAATAAGATAGTATGACAATAATGTTTCAGTAGAAGCTCAGATGACCTTGTCAGCAAATTCGTCAAAATTAGTAAAATTAATAAAATGTTAGTCCACCATCCCTTTCTTGTTGTCCAGGTGGCAGCTGCAGATGCTTTAATGTGTCCCTTCAATTGAGGGGACATGTCATCCAGTGTTATGAGGTGGCACAGATCAGAATTTGCTAACAGTATCAATAGGCCATTTGTTAGATGAAGTCATTGCATTTGGTCTGTCGTGTGGATTTTTATAAGAAAAATGACCAGCATCTCCAGCCCTACCCTAGCCTTATCCCACTTCAACTGAAGCACACATATAGAGTTGCAATTTATCAGAGTAAGTGTTGAACCTCTAAACGCCTTTGTGACCTTTTCCTATTGTGCCCTGTGTTCTGTGGTACACAGCAGCAGCTACAGGCTGCCTGATCATCAGTAACAGCATTGCTAAACTGATACAAAAGCAACAACTAGGCAAGGTATGAATTGTACTTTATTAGATGAGGGGCTTGTAAATCTCAGATGTGCTTATTAACCGACTGCCTTATCCCATCATTTCTGCTTTTCATCACCTTGTCCAAACTGCTTCTTCACAGGAAGGGTGAATCATGTATTGAAACCTGTTTTTCTCTGACAGTGTTGGCAGTGAGACATCCAACATTTTTCAGCACATATGATAATCTTTATCAGAGGGTGGCTTACTGTAACACACACATATGTTTCATGTACTGTATCACTCTGATGACATTATGGAGTCAAGCAACAAGAGAGGCTGTTAGTGTTTGCATCACAAATGCTTTCTGTTCATAGTAAGCTTGTGTGGTGTCCCAGCAGGCTCTGCACAGACGCGTAGTTCTTGTCCGATCCATGTGAATGACCCATGGCTGCCAGACATTTAGATGTATATGAGAATAATATGGGTCCTTTTAATCTGTTGTCTGATTTTTTTTTAAGCAGTGAGTATTGCATGTTTTGGTAGCTCATACCTTTTTTAAACTTAAGTTATTTAAATGTTGAAAATCTCATTCATATTCACCTTGATTGTTATGTATTCATTGCAAAACAGCCATTTTAATTACATATAAATTATTACTTTCTGATCTAATAAATCAATGACAAGTCAAACCTCATAATATATCCAACATGCTAAAGTGCAAATCTGGTAGTTTTACATGTTAGGAATTAAGTGATGTAAGTGAGTGTGTCTAGAAACCAAATATAAGGAAGCTGAAAACCATGATGGATGAGAATGGAGGCTGGATTATAATCCTACAATGCACTCTACTGTGGGTAACAGCCTAAATATTATTATAGTCTGTTTATATGTAGTTCATAAATTAATATGCCTGTACATAAAATCAAATAAACAGTTTATTCCAAATGTTACCAGGAAAGGTAAGCTAATGTTAATGTTCAACATACTAACCTATTCCAGCTAATATGTGCAGATTATTAACAGTAAATACAAAACCTGATGTTCTATAAACACTTGTTTATGTACGCATCCGCATGACAGCATGGCAGGTTTTCATGTAACAGGTTCAAACACAAAAGAAGCCTTTAAAACATGTTATGTGCTCTGCAGGTTAGATATGTTTGAGCAACAGATATGATACATTCAGTATGAGTTATCTCTTCTCTCTTTTGGTTTTCTTTGTTGCAAGACAGTAAAACATAAGTTATGCAGGCAAATTTACATTTTCAAGGTTTGAAGTATCTATGTACACAGGAAGCTACACTCAGTTCATCACCACAGCGTCAGAGAGTGAAGCAGCGTTTCAGCTGCTCCTTTAGGAATTCCTTCGTTCATAAGTTAACACATTTCATTTATCTCTAATATCACCACCATGTACAGTAACCCTGTTTTCAATACAATGTAACCTTGTGCCAGTTAAAACAACTTCATGTATCAAAACACACCCCACCCTGGAGATTAGTGCTGTTTTCATGGGAAATCACAAAAGTAACAAAATTCCCCTCACATTACAAAGTACTGAAATCAATACAAAACTAAAGGGAAAGGACATGGAATGCACAGTTTTGCATGCACAGCCATGTACAATTGTGCATGTGTGCAAGAATCAAGGAAACATATAACAAAGAGAGAGAGAGAACTCCCAGGAAAATGAGCAGAGAAGCTATATTTTAGGCTTCCACAAAGAAAATTACATTAGCTAAATCTTGCCCCAAGTGACCTGTGGCAAGACTAATATCACATTTGATAACTCAAACTCAAACTTATCATTTATGTCCTGTCATTTGAAAACTACTAGTTTACCACAGTGTGTCCAGATCTTTGTGTCAGATGCCCAGTTGCTTTTCCGTGTAGTCCGACTGTCTCAAACCTCAGATTTTTGGGACAATACAAAGATTATATGTCAGATGGACACAGCCGTGTCTGCAGAAAAGTCTTTAAAGCAAGAGTGCCCACCAGCACTGATCCTCGACCAAACTGCTAGAGCACTCAGATTAAAAAAAGGCTTACAAGGGCACTGCAAATCAACATAAGCCATAAAAGCCATGCCACATTTACAACCTGTTAGGGCTATTCTCTCTTAAAGGGACATGCGCACAGTTTACATAGAGGCAAATAGACTGCTGAGAAAGCAGCAGGGTTGGGAAAGTTACTTTCAAATTCTCACCCACTATCGATCCTTGATCATTTAAACGATAATAATTCACTCAGATACTCAAATTCAAAAGGCAATATAGCAGTTAGTATTTGCAGTGCAATTCATTCAACAATTTGTCTACAAGTTATACCAGACTGGATTCAGTTTTTTTAACAACCGAATCATTGTAATGACTCCATACAAGTAATCCATTGTTCCCAACCCTGTAAAGCGGTGAGTGTGGCAGACCAGTCACATGCACGCTATGGGAAATATTAGGCTAGACACATGAGTACTAACCTTTGGCTCTCTGGCTGCTGGGCACTAAACATCATACAGAATAACAGGCAGCTGCAAAGGGAAGAGACTCAGATGTCCAATGAAAGCACCGTTCACGCAGTAAAGTTGCATTTTAGCACAGAGGTGTTTTTTCCCACTTACAACATTTGATTAACAAGAGTCAAATCTGCTTTGACATCTTTTAATCTTTCTAATCTGTCTAGGTGTCTGTGGATGGCAAAGACCTGTCATACCCACCTTTAATTAGTCTGTGAACAATTTGCAGTGAGCAATAAATGATCTTTTTTTTTCACGGCTGAGATTTTTTTTTTCATACATGATATAATGTACTGCGCAAAATGGATATGCGCACATACTGGAAGCATAATGTTGCAGAGGACATGCAAGTTGTTTAGTATACAGCAGAGCAAAAAGAGATGTTTCCCAAAGTCATTGTCTTCTTCATCTTCTTGAAACATCATCTATCACTCAGATTGTATCTTCAAGCACGCGATTCTTTCTTTGAGTGTGGCTTATTTCCAAGCAGGGCATCCATCTCAGTAATGGTTTGAGGAGTCATTTGGGATAAAATCTGTAAGTAGGAGGGGAGGAGGGCAATCTGTTAAAAAAGCAATGTGTTATGTTGCCACTCTGTATTGTACACAAAGTAAAATGTCTATTTTTTTTTTATAACTGTGGCACACTATGTCAGGCAAATTTATTCATGTGGGAGGAAAAAAGAAACAAACTGTACCCGGAGGGCACCAAGATTCTCAATTAACTGGTCTGTATTAGAAACACCCAGAAGTACCGAGCTGACTCCCTCACTGCGAAGACACCAGGCTGTGAAAAAAGAGAGAGAAAAATCTGATCACATCACTTAAATTTGTCTACTGCCCAAATCAAACATGTATCTACCAAACAGTTGAGCAGAAATTCTGAAGGTTTGTGTGGAAAACTCAGATATGTTGCCAAACGTTCTCTGTGCATAATAAATCAAAGGACTTTTATTTGTGAAATAAGTAAACATACGTTTGGAACATGAAAGTTCTGTGGCTCTAGCAGTACCACAACCAAGGTTACAATTTGTAAATCAGCAAATCTAATACAAATCAATGTTAACTTTCAGTCACAGGACATTAAAATAAACAAAGCACAACATACCTATGGCTAACTGTGCAGCAGTGCAGCCCAGTCTGTCTGCCAGTAGATGGAGCTCCTTGATTTTAGCAAGCTGCCTGCGGCCCTCCTCACTGTTCACTCGCTCCTTCAGCCACTGGTATCCCTTCACCACGAGCAAAATGGAGAAAAGCATTGATAAGGCAAGATGTAGTACTTCTATACTGATTTCACACTACGCTACCTCGCTGATCAGGGAGAGAATTACACTGGAGCTGATTTTCTGAGAGTGAAATCCCAAAGGAGGACTGGTCCAATCAAACTGACCTTCATTGCTGCTCTGGAGCACTCTGGTACACCATCACTGTACTTCCCTGTGATTAAACCACAAGCAAGTGGAGACCAGGTCATTGCTCCGACACCTGAATAAAAGAAACAGCCATTTGAGTGAAACAAAATGAACCTTCAGTTTTAAAAATGAAGATAAATAGAGCTGTGAGAGTGTGGATGTCTGACCAATCTTGTGGTAGAGCTCAGGAAGCTGCACTTCGACTTTATCCCTCTGGAAATAATGATACTCTGCCTGCTCACACACAGGTGGTATCAGGTTGAACTGGCGTGCCACAGAATATGCCTCCTGATGCCAAACAGACATGAAACCAAATGTCATGGTTCACAATCAATAAGCTGATTGCATTAAATCAGTAAAGAATGCAACATGAGCATTTACCATGATTTCCATGGCACTCCAGCGTGAGGTTCCCCAGTACATGGCCATTCCCTGGTTTATTACAAACGTCATGGCTCGTACTATCTCTGTAAATCACAAAATGCAACATCATATTTACTTTACGCTCTTTAGGTCATATTATGGCAATTCCACACATATAACATATATGACTATATAACTACTATATGATCAGTAGGCTACAGACATAATCATTCCAAATATTTGTAACTGACCTTCCATCGGACTGTTGACATCATTTCTGTTAGCAAAAACAATATCCACATAATCCAGCTGGAGTCTTGATAAGGATCCTCTTAAACCTGCCATAAATAATGTTCAGTAATTAGACATAAGTTATATCAGAAGTTAGTAAGAGGTAGTAAATGGCTCTGTGAGCACAGCAGTACAGCACTAAGAAAATGCTGCACATGTGTAACATTATATGATCTTGTGTACACAATCTTAATTAATATTATGTTAATGTGCAAATTAACATATAACGCAAAAGACATCTGAGGTACCAGTGGCATTCACAGACCCACACTACTAGCATAGCTAAAAAGAGCATCCGAGCAACACAATATTACCAACAACAACATTATTAACAATGCTCCATACAGTATGTTATCACGGGATCATAATAAATTATTCTGGAAGTGTTTTTAATTTTTATGATGATTCTTGTTTCTTTCAGTGAGTGTCTGGTGTGCCTTTTTCCAATTATGAGTTTGTCATAAATTCCATTTATAAGTTAAAGTCTCAAATTGTCAGGCTCTCAGTCAAAGTCTCAAATCAAATCTCAAGCAAAAGGCTTCATGACAGTGATGGTTAAACACTCACTTAACTGCTTGGTAATGGTGATGAAAGGCCATACTACTTACAAGACAATAAAGGAAAACCAGTAGCCTTCCTTTAGGATTATTTTAGGAGTACATTGAAAAAACTATACTCCTTTGAAGCTTTGTTTCACTAGTTTCCCTTCTTCGACATGATCAGTCTCACTTTCCATAAAATCTCATGCACCTCGTGACCTATGAGCAAACATTCCACTAACACACCTCAACCATTAGCTAGGCAGCACAAGAAACACTTAATCTGGACTTTATCGTCATCCGCTTGCATTTGGTTATGATTCTTCATAAATCAGTTCCAAGTAATTTACTGTGAAAATATTATTAAACTCTACCTTCAATGATGTGCTTTCTGGAGAGTCCTCTCTCCGTCTCTGCTCTGCGAAGAGATGAACGTACACATTATTGATGTTCCATTGCAACAGTCTTATAATCTTTTATTGCTATACTTACTGGCCTCCCCAGTAGATTTTTGTTGTGATGACAAAACTTGAACGTCTGGAAAAGGACACAAGAGTGATAATGTTTTTCTATCTCAAAATTCCTCTATTTGAAAATATTTACACAAAATAAATACAGACAGTCATATTTTTCCTTTTTCTTTCCCTGCCATTGTTATAGTACATCATAAACTGTACATTTAGACCAGTGCAGTGTTTCCTTTAATATCCGCATTAGTCATATAGTGACAGAATACACAAGCTTTAGTTAACATAAGGCTATTATTCATATATTTTTTCCAGTTTAAAAATATTTGTAGGATTTCCCACACAAGTAAGAGTTTGGCTCCCTGTTCACCAAAATATTGTGAAAAGCGAGTTTATTTTAACATGGTATTATTTTTATCCTTTTATAGTCTTTCTTAATCTAACGCTCCTCATATTTCTAAAAAGTAACTCAAATTCCCTGGAGATGATCTGACTGTTCCAACAGTAATAAAAACATGAGGATGCAAAGCATCTCTGAATTGCGATTATTCTTTCAAAAATATATGCTACTGTTCTAACTCCTAATTTAGGGATCACTTAGGATTCTACTTGTTTTCCTGAAAACTTGAATGTTTTAATGGGTGCTACCATAATTGCCAAATAACAAATTTTAATATGATAACAATGTCTACATTGTATTTCTGATCAATTTATTAAAGCTGCTTTTTATTCAACAACAAGGACTTTTCTAAGTGACCCAAAATCTTTGAACAATAACATATATTCATCATCTAATGAGGTTATAAAGACTTTCACATGCATGTGAATCAGTCTGGGAGAATAAGTCATATCACCTCCATCCTTTCTTCTTTATAATGTTCCCTAGAGTGATTTCCGCTCTGTGGAGAAACACATCATTGATTTTCACAGCACTGCACAATAATATCAAAACATACAGGAAATGTATGCTAAAAAAACACTATTTTGAGTAATTTGTTTGCCTCAAAAGAGAATTTGAGTCAGAGGATTTACATCCAGAATTACTAATTAAAAACATTCAGCAAAAATGAAAACTTTTAATAGGTTCTTGGGCGAGAAAGTGCAGTCTAACCTTCCAGAAGCATAAACTTCTGCCGTGTCAAATAGGTTTACTCCGTTCTCGTAAGCTATGGTCATCAGGTTCTCAGCCATCTGAGGGGACACAGCAGTTGAGATTGAGACTAAGCGAGATGATGGATACGTTTCAATTACCTGAGGTCATCTGTGAGGGGCAACATGCAAGGAGGATAATACAGTAGAATGTGCATACAGTATTATATAGACAGTATATAGATAGTGTGATACCGTAATTGAATTAAAAACTGAGATCAGGTCACAGTATTTTCCACAAAAAGCAAAATGAGTCAGGGAGTTCAGGAATTAAGCTTCTAATACAAACAGAGAGACAAGTGAGGTCTCACCTCATCGGGGATCTGTGATCCAAATGTCACCCAAGTGCCTGAATGAGACAAGAGACAAAGACATTTGTTATGTTTGGGGATTGAAAAAGAGATTAATAAGTTCTTAGTTTTAAAACCAGCTCACCTAACCCGAGGCAGGAAACTCGTAGGCCTGACTTTCCCAGGTTCCTGTAAAAAAAAGAGAAAAGTAACCAGTCTGTAAACTTCAGAAATAAATTAGAAAATACTTTATAATGTGCGGACAATTATGTTTGCACATGAAACGATTGTGAGATCCCATTGTACTGTGCACTGATGTATATGTGCAACAGCACAATAGTCCTGAATGATGAGAAACCATGGTTACCAGGGGCAGTATTCACAAAGCTTCCTGAGCCTAAAAGTTGCTCCTAGTGATGAAAAATAAAAATTTTTTTTTAGTTATGACGTCTTCTAAGTATTTTCCCGGAAAAGTGAGACTAAATCCCTGTAAAGATGAAAATCATTCACAAACCATCTTAACCCTTGAAGGAGCTCCTTGGGTCAAAATCTGTTAGGAGTAGGGAAGAGGACTTTTAAGAGGCTTATGTGTTTCTTAAGCAGAGGACAAAATGGAGGAAAGTGAGCGGTAGAAGAAATATTCTCCAAACACTGAATAACTTAATGCTACAGGAATCTCCATCATGGTGGCTAATCAAACCCAAAACTGTCCTAAGCCACAGCCACTTACGTCATGTTTGACATGATACAGTCCAAACACAACATACTGTGCTTAAACCTACACATTAACTCCCATAAGTAAAATCACAAATAACAAAGTCCAAGCTACCATTTCACTGAGATCAAATTTGTTTTTATCAGCCAATTTAAAACAATATGTCATCCTTAACAACAGGGGCAATCACACGTCCTCACAGAAATAAAGGTTTTTGTACTTTCCCAACTCAAAGTTCCTATTTTCTGAGTTTTTTTAAATCACTCCTAGGCTTGGACTCCTAGCCTGGACTATCTAGGGCTAAGTTAGGACCTCTAAGAATGTGTATACGGCCCCTGGTCTCTAGTTCTCCTAAGCAAAGATGAAAGTAACCACAGCAGTAAGTATGTAGTAGTAGTAGTAGATTTATTCTTCTGCTCCAGTACATTTTTTTACCAGTTAATAAATGGTTGTAACGTTCTGTAGCTGAAAGCAGATTTAAAGACATTTTATTAAATTATTTATTATTTATTAAATATTTAATCTATGTGATGTGTTAATATTATCATATCAAGTAATATATCAAGTAATGCTGCTGTAGTATTTATATAGTACAGTCCCGTGCATATTACACTTTGATTTTTTAAAACTGTACTGGTTGATTAAACCTATGATTAAACTTTAATACTGTTGTAAGTATGGAAGTTGAATCATGGCAACTGGACTTCTTTCTCGTTAGGTTGAATTGTTTCACTACTTATCCAAATAGCTTCAGTCTGAGGAAAGTTGGTAGGAGACCTCGAAATTATCCACCGAGACAGTTTCACTTCTCACCTGACCTGAACAGCTCATTAGGCGAGAAGTGAAACCACCCTGGGGGATAAATTTGGGACTCCTACCAACTTTCCTCAGACTGAGGAAGCTCCTTGGATTAACAGCGGCATCACCTATCCAGAAAGAACTCCAATTGCAATAAGTCAGCTTCTAGAAAACTTGGTACTGCTACTTTTACTCACTTTTCTACTTCTATAAATTAATAGTCCAACTACATGTAAAACAAAAATCACAGATACAATCTTACATGAACCACAGACATACAAAAGAGCATTAAACACAACCCATGTAAATGTGACGTATAATAGTGCTGGAACACCATAGAAACTTATTTGCATGGTTTTCCTGGATGTGAATACTTTCTCTACTACAGCTGCTAAGTTAAAGTCTTTCTCGCCTGTGATTAAATTACTGCCTGTATTTAATTATTTCTGAACAATTGACCTTTTATCCTTCCTTATGTTAACAGTTCAGTGTATTACACAGGGTCAGTGAAACAGCTGGAGGGAACAGAGACTAGCTCAGATAAGAGTGCAAGCAAAAGCTTCTTTGGCCACTATGGTAAATGGCTTAAAATGTTCCATGAGCTAAAGACGAGTCCATTACCCAGCGTGCCACATCTGATTATCCAGACAGCTGAATTTTGAAGGACGAGCAGGGAGCAGGAGAGAGCTGCATTTCTGGCCACAGGAGCATGTACAGCTGAAAATGATGTGGGCTTCATGCTTGCTCTCCTCCTCCATGCACACTCTCCCCCATTCTAATTAGCGAGGGAGCCAGCTGGAGAGGCAGCAGAACTGCAGTGCAACTCTCTGTTCGCCGTCTTTTCATCTCCAGCGCCTCTCCCCTCTCTGCTTGTCTGCTTGCCTGCATCCGCCACAAATAGCCAAATGCAGAAAGACAGACTGTCAGAACGAGTCCTGCTTTTATTTTCTCTGGTCTATTTTAACGTCTGACCTTAAGCTATTTTTAGATTCTTGCATATGTAAGCATTTGTGTCCCTCTGCGTGTTTGTGTGCTGTGCGGGAGTGTTAGTGTTCATGCGTGCACTGCATGTGGGTGTGAAATGCATAATGTTTGTGTCATTACTTTATACTCTTGTCAAAATAGCACACAGGTGGAAGGTCAGGGATGTAATATGAAGTGAAAATGTGTTAGTGGAGTTTGATGTAGTTGATCCCTTGTGTGGAAATCTGGCTTTCATTCACCATTTGTCAACCAATGACAGCTCTGCCTGTTCTTGCACACTGACAGCCTCTTTGAATACTGGGAGTACTGTAAAAATAAATGAGGCACATGGGAGAAAACACACTTCAGAGACTTTTTCTAAAGGTTTTTTATTTATTTATTTATTATTTATTTCAAAACACATGTCTTGACATGTTTGTTCACTTTACTGATATTTTTTTCTTATTTTTTTATTTGTGACATCGATCAAATTATAATCTTTTGTGGCAACGTCACTCAGGGGAAGTAAAACAACTAAAAACATTTGACAGGGTTGGACAAATATCAGCATTCCAAAAATATTCCCTGCCATTTGAAATGAGCTTTAATCAGCTTCTAAACAAAAGGAAAATCTTTTTAATGAATCATAAATGGCAACATTTAAGTCTCAGCAGCACCTGCTAGGTAACAACAATATGCTGATGTTATGATATTTTAGTGTTTTAAAGTGCAGTCTCAAACTGGACCTTTATGTTAGCGTAGTTAGTTTTATATTAATAAAAAAAAACTGCTATTTGCCTGTGTAAATGTGATTTATTACAACAAAATATGAGCCAGAATTCTAATAATGTAAAGCATACAGTATCATCCATAAATATAAAACAAATGCATGCTTTTTTCTGTTCAATGCGCTGAGTCAATATCCCTCTCAAATATAGCAAATAAGCGCATGAGGATGACAGGCTAACGTGTTTGATTAACACCGTATGAGCACATCATGTCAGGAGCAAATGAAAAACCAACATGCATTAGTGCATGAATCCATAATTATTATGCCACATAAAATACCCCCCCCGTTTCTGAGCTGTGAGAGATGTCATTGTTTCTGTGTGACAACTGGCTGCCCCCCTCCCCGCTCTCAACTCTTCCACTCTCTGCAGTGCTGCAGTCTGCTAAATTACTATCAGTGAGTCTGGAGAGACACATGCTCTCTCTTTCTTCTCGACATCTCCCTCATGACAGAGTCTCCCACACTCTCTGCTACTTACACACACACACACACATGAATTTAAACAGACACTCCTTATTTCACCTGATGTGGATTATGCAGACATTGTGTGAAAACTAACAAGATCATGGGTCGTTCGATGCTTTCACGTGATTATTCACGCTTGATGGGAATTACACTCAAACAGGCACAGATCTGCATACAGTCATGCATGAATGCGCACATTAACAGAGGACACAAAAACACAGATGCTTCTCAGTAGTCTTTATAAGTAGGGCTTGTCTTGTCTATTTTATTCAGTCGCCATAAATCATGATCATGATCTCCAAACAAGGTGATTATGGGAACTTGGCCAGTTCATAAATTATAAATGGAAGAGGGAAAGGTGGCACACAGGTGCTCTGTCACGGTGTAGTCAGCATTTTGACCTGTGCTGACATTTACAGTTAGTTTTCACCCGAGACAGGAGGTAGACACTCTACACAGATGCTTTAGGTGCAAATGATGGATTTTTTTTTCTCTGCAGTTGTCATAAAATGCCACACACATGCTGAGCAGGCTCTTCTCTAGAGGGAAGCACACCTAGATATTAATAACACTCACGCACACTGTGCATGTGTGTGTGTGTGTGTGCTTATACATGCATTTTCTGAGTACAAACTGTGATAAGAACAGTGAACTGTCTGTTCTCTTTTAATAAACGTGTGGATTTTTTATAAAACTTCAGTACTACTGATGGAGGTGAACAGAATTTTATTTGTGGAGCTCACAACATTGGCAATGTAATTTTTCTTAATCATAACCAACATTTCTTTTGTATAATTTCTTCAGTTAGAAGTGGTTTGACTGAAAAGCAGGTTTAATCGTTTCCACAGTAACTATTTGTATGTCTCGCTGTTTTTTCTTGTTTTTTTTACACTGAGGGACAAGTGTAATTCTGACAGTGTACTAATTATTGATTAAGCTACTATTAATAAATTAAGTTAAACAATATACTTTTCATTTATTGTAATGTTTTAAACTCAGCTGTATTAAAAGCAGTTAGGAAAGTAGGTCTGTCCTAATTATAAAATACACATGCTGTGAGCCGAGCAAATGGGAAAAAAATTCACAAAGACACAC
>OMLM01000942.1:110036-141864 GCA_900302695.1 Helostoma temminkii | reverse complement strand
TACTCATGTCACTTTCTCCCTTTCTCTCAGTGTTACATGGTCCCAGTAAAAATAAAATTTATGAAAGAAAATGATGCCACAGAGGTTGTGTCTGTTACTGGCCCATACATGTGTTAATTCATGCCTCTGTGTTGGCCAGTGAAATAAAACAGTTGGCAGTAGAGCAGCACACTGTGCCACACACACACACACACACACACACACACACACACACACACACACACACACACACACACACACACACACACACACACTCAGCTGCTCTCCTCCAATGTTGCTCACACTTTATTAGTGGTCGTGACTCTCCTATTAACTAAATTTGCATGTAGTAAAGTAGCACAGCTAAGAGATTACACTGGTTGATATTGAAATTGTGAACCTTTGTGTAATTGTCTATTTTTTTATTCAGAGTTTGAAATGAACAGTGTATGAGAGTATATGTAACACTCCTTTTGTTTTGAAGTGGAACAGAGTGTAAAATGTGACCTGAAAGTGAAACAATACAAATATACATGTACAAGAGTTTGTTAATGAAATTCAGTTTGAAAAGGTCACTGCTTTGAGCTGCTACCTGCTGACATGTTGTATGTCTGTTGGGAGCGGAATAAGATAAATATTAGAATGATTTGTCAGTTCTTGGTCCACTGTCTGATAAATATAGACTTTGACAGCTCAGTGAATTAAAAATGAGTTTCTATTCTTTTTGTTAACTGCTACTTTGTCCCAATAACCAAAGCAGCCGTGAGCTTAGTAACTGTTACAATGTTGAAATTACCTTTACAGCGTAACCAACTAAACATCTGTTGCCATCTGTGATTGGTCAGAGTATCCCAACAACCAAAAAAAGGAAAAGCTGTCAAAATACCTACATAACAAAAAAATGTCTAAATGTGACGGCCAAATCTGTGACACAACCTCACAATAATCATGTAAATAATATGTCAAGGCAGTCTTATTTTCAGTATTAGTTGAATTATTAAAACTTATAGCAGATTGTAAAACCTAGGATAGGATAAACCTATAAGCCTTTGATTAAACTATGTTTCTGTTCTTATGTAATGACGTACAATGATGACATTGTCTGTGCCAGAAGACAATATCAGTCTTTGACTTTGACTAGACAGAGTATAAGAGTACGTGACATGGATTTTCTGGACCTGATTATGCTGTACACAGTTCAGAATGAGCCTGCTGATTGCTGCTGCCACTGCATCCATCCACAGGAAAATACTGATGATTGTAACTCTCATCAAATAACAATGACTCTGCAGTTATTTATGTCATTTATGCACTTTCATGGGTACAAGTTTTAAAATCTCTCAAAGACCTCCAACATACAGCTACACAAATAGCAAACTATTGTTCAGTTCCATTATTTATAAAAAATAACATTCAGCACCTTTTAATATATGTTAGTAGGTGGCAGATTTTGCACTTTGCAGCCAGATTTTTAAAGTTTAGCAGCCAAAAACAATTCTTAGTTTGGACACACTTTGGTATCAAGCCAGACTGAAATCATGCAAGCGAAGATTCACTGTGACTGAGTCTGAACGTGATGTCACTAATCTGTTCACTCAACTGGAAATTTAACAAAATCCAATGAGAGGAGAGCTGAAGGTCAAGGTTGTTGTAGCACGCTGTCTTGTTCTCCTTCCTGCTACACAAACCATTTGTTTCCAATGATTAGTAATCATGGTAACAGTATGAGGCCAAATTACTTAATTATCACTTAATTAATGTGATGAGTGAATCCAGTGAAATGCAAATGTTAACTGATGTTGATTACAAGTTAATGTGGCCTCTACATAGTTTTATAAAAGTGGGAAAAAGTATTTTTTATATGTAAACAGTGACAGTAAATTCAAGTGTGTGCAAACTATAACAACATCTATACTGTGATTGTAAATAGACTGGAGATGAATCACGGTTTCTTAGCACTAAATGACCACAATATAAAGCAGGGTGGTTCATCAGTAGCAACTATCCAGTCGAGAGTTCAGACTGTGAGAGAACAATAACCCTTTGTACAACTGAATCAGGACACTTCAAATCCTACTACATGTACATGTAAGGTTTGTTCTCCAGCTAAACATGAAGCTGAATATCCAGTATTATCAGTATTAATACATTATTTTATGTTGTGCAGCACATTTATATTTCTTATCTGCATAAGTATATACCTTATATATTGTATATTCCTCTTCCAAGCTATAGACAGATGGACAGTTTTGAGCTTTTAGCCAAGTAAGTAGTTTACCAAAATAAAACCAAAATAAACTTTTTTAAAAAAGCCCTATTTAATATGTAACAGGGTCCAAATATGTCAACTGAATTTTAAGTTTTGTAGCTTTAAAAGTGCCAAAAATTATTATTGGATTATGATGGACATGTTCAGTTTATTCTAGCTATAAGTTCATCCATCGTTATGATAATTTTATTGTTTGAATCTAACAATTGTACCTTGAATTACTTTACAAACTTTCACAATGCAAATCAAGTAAAGTCTTATTATAATGCAATTTGTATTCATATTTCAATGTTGTAAAGTAACTAGTATACAGTGATATATAAAAGTAATATATAGGAAATACTGAAGCAGTAGCAGCAAAAAGAAACACCCACCACTACAAATACATTTATTTCACAAATTACCAAATTCTAACAAAGAACAAACATATTGCCAAAAGTTCAGTCTCCCTAAGGGCCCATGGACAAATTTAGAAACACCAGAAATGGTGTTCACGTGTCGTCCTCAGTGAACTCTCTCTTGTTCTGGCTGTTAAAAAACCTTCATGTTTTTAATCAATGCTTGACTCTTTAACAATACTTGACTCCCTGCATGCCACAGTGTTGAATATTTAATGTGAGAATGTGTTTTTCTTTCCTACTTACATGCTCCTCCTCTCTCTCACTCACGCATCCACTGACACAACATCCCCTGCGGCCCCTAGCCTACAAAGCTCCATGAGAAATGCCCAACAGTGGTAAATAAATATATGCTGGAAATGCACCTGACCTCCTTCCAGGTTGTTTTGCTGAAGACAAGGCCCAGTTACCATAGAGACAACCTGTTTGCTGGGTGAGGTGACTTCTAGACTCATCCATCAACAGGTCGCACAAAAAGATACCACAGTTGCTTTCTCACACTGTAAAATTTCAACAGTTGTGTAGCTATATGGTATCCCTTTATGTATAACTATGTGTGTATGTGCTGATCTAGGTTTGACAGATTCAATGTAGAAAGTAATTTAAATTTCTGGCTTCCCTTAACAAACTGTTTCAAAGGTTTTACAGTTATTATAATCACAAAATAATCCTTCAACAATCCAAATCTGCAAAGATCTTTCTTTATGTGTTATGTTACACATGCTTCTAAATCGATAGTTTCCACTACAGGCATAAACAGCAGTAACTATAGTCACAAAATATCCCCGACAGCAGCCATTTCTTTCTTGCTTACCTAGTTTAAACATTGCTCAACTTTTCATCACATTTTTCCTTATGAGACAAACTGCATGCAAAAATACACAAATTCAAAACCACACACACATTAGTATGCTAGTATTAGTCTAGCATTAGATCAAACAACTCTGCTCCTCCCAGTCCTCCCTCTCCCCAAACTACTCTTCAAGTAGTTGTCATTATGAAATTACAATAAATATTCATGCTCCAAAACGTACTAATCAAGCAGAAATAACTAAAAATAATCAAAATTCTTCGACTGGTTAGAAGGGCAAACACCACTTGAAGATTTGTGGAAGCAAATACCTCTGCACCATCAGCACCTCTCCACATTCAGGTATGTTTTGGAGCAGAAATCTACTAAGAAATATTCAAAAAAGTTACACATTGCATCTTTAACGAACACAGACTCTGCAGTGCAATTGAAATTAGTGAAGAATTGAGAAACTTTGATCAAAGATAAAGAGATAGAACCAAACTGAGAGAGTCGGGGCAGGGGGTGACAGCAGGTGTTCCTGAGAGTGATAACTGGCAGCAGGTGCCATCGTCTGTGACCTGCCAGCGAGTGATAAATCCTCAGGTTAATTAGGCAGTAGGGGGGATTTAAAAACATGCAGTCAAACAGGGCAAACAGTAAGTGCCGACTGAAAATTGAATAGGGACTACACCAAACCCACTTCCAAAACCTCACTTTGGCTGTATTATAAATTCACATGACCTCAATCAATGTCATGCAAAGAAATCTACATGCAGTACGTATACTTTCTGCACACACGCAGCAGGTCAACATGTTTTATCCACATTCCTGTTTCTTTCTGACCTCAGTCTGACTGTGGCAACGCAGCACAACAGAGAATGTGTGACCACTGCGCTGCTACAAACAGACTCCGTGGCCGGGTGGTGTGGCTTTGAGCGGACTGTGTTGCAGAAGGGACTCATAAGCGACAGCAGTGCTGGCTGATTAGGAAATAAGACAAAAACTAAAGGCAATGCCTGGGGTGTTGCCACTGGCAACTGGAGCTGGCCATATGCTTTACAGAGTTATTATTGTGCTGTTGCACGCCCTATTAGTGACACTTTTCCAGAGACAACCAGAACAAATCAACCCAATCAGAAGTAAGGACACAATCCTCCAAAGAAGAAAAAAACAGTAGCTGAGATATCCGGGTTTCGTCTCGAACCTCATTCCCTTTTTAAACATCCCATTAAGTGAAAGCTAAATTGACTGAAGGGAACGGTAGCAATTCAATCAACCTGATTAACAGAAAAACAGGTCATTAAAACTCTCCTCCCAGTCATTGGATTTTACAGTTATAATGAAGGAAACAGATGGCTTGAGGACCTGCTCTTAAAGATTATGCATGGTCTAATGTTAAGCGAATGCTGTGTGTTTTTATATGCGTAGTTGTAAAGGTACGTTTTATTTTCCTCTTCTTTAAGACAGCAACCATCTCCTCTGTGGAGGCTGAATGAACAGCTGTCCTTGTCAAGCTGAAGCTCTAATCCATCAAGGTGAACTTATTCTATGCCAAAAACTAAAAGATAGAAACACAAATAACATTCTTTTCTTGCTGTTTATCTGGTCTGATTTTCATTCCTACATTATGACTAAGACCTGGCATGTGCAACGGTGGTTTTCTGTCTATAAGATTCCCTGCTGCACCACTGTTTCATTAAAATTAAATGCTTTTTAAACCCTCGAGAAAAGCTGGGTGTCCTAGGTGATTTTAGGAAAGCTGTTATAGGAAGCAGTCTTTCTATTAATCTGAGGTGAAGAGCAAGAGGTCAGGACGAAATCTACATAATACACATAAGCCTATGGCAAATGCTCCTATATGCATACTGTCTGTTATACTGTGATAACATTAGTGCTGTTTGGTATGGATTATATAAGCATTTCAGTGTAAGCATTTGAAGAGTGAATGTCATATTTTTTATGATGTCAGTAAAATCACTGCTGTGTGTGCACTCACTGAGGCGCTTTCATCTTTGCTAATGGGTGTGTAGGCAGCCTGCACAGCGTATTATAGAATGCATGTTGGTGACAGTTCAAGCTCACCTCAAATTCACTTTACGTTTCAACAAAGAGGCCGACAGAAGTAAAGAAAGTCTGGCTTTACGGCGAAGCTAAAGAAAAGCTTCATGATAAGAGGTTTTAGTACATGTTATGTTATTTCTGGTGGCTTATTTGCCAGCTTGTTCTTCAGAGATAAATGGATGAGCTAAATCATTATGACCAACACTGACTTACTCACAGGTCTGTGGCTATGCAGCCGCACACACACCTGGGTGTGATTCATTATGTGTTGCGCACTCCCATAACCATCATTACAGGATAGTGGTAATTACCTAGTTCATGGTTTGTCCTTGCATGGACCAGTGTCCCTCTCTGGACTGCTGTCTGCTCACCACTGGCGTGAAGGGTCCTGTGAGCCCTGCTGTTTTGCTGACCCACTTCTCAGGCCATAATAATTAAGCCCTTGTCAAAGTTGCTCAGTCTTTACACTCTTCCATTTCTCTCACAACACGATGGATACAAGAAAAATCAAATACATCTCAGATCTTGACATGTGCCTTTGTTGCAAGAAGATCAATATCATTCACATTATCTGTGAGTGGCCATAATGTTTTGGCTCATTAGTTGTAACCTAGAGGTCAGAAGGCTATAATAATAAAAACCATGTCTGGCCTTTCCTCCTCCTCCTCTCCTCACTGGAAGCATACTCACCTGTATTTCATACTGGTGTGGCGCCCAATGGCCTCCTTCATGTGGGCATGACCCTGTGGCGTCTGCCGGGACCCGGGCGCCTCCCTGGTCTTGACAGATCCTTGGGAGATGTAGTTGCCATTACTCCCTTGTCCACTGCCTCCTCCTCCTCCGCCCCCTCCTCCTCCACCACCTCCTCCACTACCACCACCTCCTCCTCCTCCTCCACCACCTCCCCCTACTCCTCCACTGCTTCCACCAGGAGGTGGAGCGGTGCGAAGGCCACAGAGCCGGTCCTCACTGCGACTCTTGAGGTTGTGCTCGGTGCAGGCGAAGGACACTTGCATCCTGACCCTTGTTTTCGGCGTCTGTTATTTTGAAAGTTGGCGGAAGATACCTTTTAAGGTAGTCACACAGACAGTAATGTTTGCAAATTGTTGGTGCTTCTTGACACTGTTTCCTGTTGTGCTGTTGTGGCAAGGCAGTGATGCTCATACAAAGGGCTCAGACGGAGCAGGTCAGAGATTTTGGCTGAGAGATGGAGGGAGCAGGCAAGAGTCCAGCCTCTAACATGACACACACAGAGTTACCGTCTGCTCTGTCTCCTGTCTGGTGATGCAAACCTGGCAAAAGGCTCTTAGAGTTTTCACACTCACAAGATGCATTAGGGCTGCCCTCCAAAAACCATCAGGAAGCTTGTAAGCTCACAGCAGTCCTTAGACGGATTTGGGGATGTGGCAGCTCTTGGGAAGCCCCAAAACCTCAGTGCAATAGATGCCTCCCTCGGCCTGTTCCCACATACATGCACATGCACAGGCTCGTATGGCTTATGTTGGGTGGTAAAGCACTTGCCAGCTTGCTGTCTTCTCTTCAGCTGAGGTTAGTTGTGTCGATCTTGTGCTGAAGAGCTCCGGAGTGTGCCGCAGCAATGACACAATCACAGTTACAGGCATCCTCACACCTCGCCTTGAAACAAGGCATATTTTTTGTCGCAAGGTGGGTCGGTAAAAATTGTCTCAATGCTCGAATTTACATTCCCCAGGTCCCAGCAGGGTAAATAGACTTGAAAGGATGCGAATTCACACAGTCAATCCCAGCGATGTATCATCGCGCAGCCGCCTCACGCAGCATCAAACAGATGCAAGAAAAAGAAAGAGGGAAAAAAGAAGCAACAACAAATGAAAGCGCAAACACACAGCCGGGTTTTATTACCTTCAGTGTGTGAAGTCGTTCGCATACCGGCAGCAGCAACAACTGTGCAGGTCTCCTGTTATTCGACAAAATTTCACGGTGCACCGATTTGAAAAAAATGCCGGCACACTGGCCCAAAAATCAGCTGCAGGAGACATTTCAAACGCTCGATGCTTCCTTCTGGTGCTTCCTCGGCACTGTTTCCATTTCCTATGATAAGGAGTCCGACTTTTCTTTCTTTTTTTTTTCAGAGGCTGCAAAATGTTCACGACACATAAGCAATGTGGGGTTGCAGGGTGCTCTCTCTCTCTCTCTCTCTCTCTCTCTCTCTCGGGTGTGATCTCTACATTTTTCATCACATGGGTGTACTGTACACACATTTCATCGCATCGTCATACTATGTTGCTGGAGCTTATGCTGTTTTTTAAGTGAAGGGAACAAAATGTCTTTACAGTAATTCATGTCACTTTCATTTTAATCTAGAGCCGATCTTAAATTGCCACATCTGTTTATTGTTCATACGTTGCCTTTTCCATATTTTATATTCCTCGTCTTTCTGCCTCATCCATGTTTCCATGTGCAAAAATGTCTTTCCCACATCATCAGTGTGTATCTATAGGGTAAATTACCCTAATTATTCAACTGTATCATATCATATCATATCATATCATATCATATCATATCATATCATATCATGTCATATCATATCATATCATATCAAGTGTCACAGATGTGTCATTTGATGGCCAGGCAATGATAATAGTCCCTTCGAGGCTTTGTTTACAATCTAAACCATCTTGCCATCATGTCTTTAGAGAAGACTGTCAAGCCAAAAAGTTTCAGTCAGCGCTCAGTGCTCGCTCTGCAACGTGAGCTTCTTCACAGCAGGATAATCTGCAAAATGCCTCACTCCTGCAAATAAAAACTGCATCCACACACACACACATATATAAACATTCATCATTTCTGTCAGTTTGTTCTCACGTCTAATGAAATCTTGCTTTAAAGCAATATGCAGTCCCAGGATGATACCAGAACAGATTGCATGGCTTTCAGCTGCCAGCAACATGTAGCTCTGAGCTTGCAATCAGGTCTTTTTAACAGAGCTATTCAGTATATAATTGGGAGGGGGATGTTTCCAGCTGTATAGGCAGAAAGAAAATGTGAATGCCACCCGGCGTGGCGTTTTAAAAGAAGAGACGGTTTAATGATGTCTTGTTCTGTTAGAGCACACTGAGCACAGATAGTTGGATGTGGTAGTCAGTTTTCCATGAATCATCAGTATAGTCAAACCTCTATAGCCACTTGATAGCCACTGAAGCCTCATCCACACATAGACATAACACATAGACCTTAACCTTTCTCCAAATAATAGCCCAAGTCCAAATAACATAAAATAAAGACAATGACACTTAGTTGACACCTTAAGAAACACTGACTCCTGGGATCTTCACTCTATGGAGCACCAGCTCCATGTTCGGTATCAAGCAAATACAGAACAACTGAGTACTTTGATACTGTGCATCTGTTCAGTTTCCCTTCATCAACACAAGATAAGATATAAGCAAATAATGTGTCTTCACAACACTTCAAAAGGCCAAATCTCCACCCAGGCTCCATAATACTGGTCTGAACATATTTACTGGTAGAAATAAATATGTAAATGTTGTCAAGTCAGAAACTAAGAGTAGTAAGTGGTACATTGTATTTTTTTATATTGCTTATACTAAAGAAGGAATAAAGAATGCTGAGTGTGCCTGTGTATGAAATCTGCATTTAGTTTAGAAAAGCTGAAAGCATTTATCTCTGCTGAAACTGTATCTTTGAAGCATTTCCTCAGACATCTTGTTTTTCTCGTGGCTTTGGTTCATCGTGAAAGGATTCAATTTAACATTACCTTTTTTCAGAAGAGGGCTGTCAGTTATTAAACTTTTAGTAGAGTTGCTTCGACTAAAATCCCTCAAAAATCACACTCCATCTGACATTAAGTAATATATTTAAATATGTCTAACGTTTAAGCTTTATTTCATTAAAGTATCAAATGAATATGCATTCAGCTTTTAATCTGTTTGTCAAAATTTGAGTATCTCTCTCAATTTCTCAAATTTGCTCTTCACTCAGGAGACTGGTGCATGTGGAAAATTGTTCTTCCCAGCAAAACCATTAAATTAGCAAGAACTCCAAGGTAGATGTTAGCTGTTGTGTTGATTACAAGTAATCGCTGTCACTCGTGAGGAATTTTCAATGTGGTGCATCATTACACAAAATTACCAAGGCAAACATATCAAACACAGGCAGTGTAGGGACTGCTGCCATTAAAGAAGAAAATCACCAGAGCTGCTTCCAGCAGAGCTGCCAAACACAGAGTCTTTATATCAGTTATAAAATGTGAGCTACTAGTTAATGTTTAAATACGATAAGGTCAACAGAGAGTACATGAGGTGTTTTCTGTACGTGCAATTTACCATGTACATTTTATGTTTTATAGTTTTTAATTCATTGTGCCACAGGTTTGACATATCTTCTCACCAGGGTGACGCTGCCACCTAGAGGTACCTTTAAAGCTGGTGTGAGTGCATCCAAAATGCCATTTTGTTCTGCTGCTTGTATATCAGTACAAAACTGATATTTTTACACCATAATTTCTGTTGATCATGAATGACATTCACAAATAGGCCACTGGTGTTCACAAATCCCCAACAATAAAATATCAATATTTATTATCTTCTATTATGGTGCTGCAATGTAATCCTCTTGACAGTGAACATTTTTCAGTGAAAATTAATTCATAGCAACCTTCGTTATCCCAGAATAGCTCAGCACTTTCAACAGCGGCATAGAAGCACTGTAACAACTGACTGTCCCCTGCTGTCAGATCATGCATCATTAACCCCAAACTTCTGCGCCACTGATGTTAACCCCATCAGTCTTTTGGTGTTGAAAATAGACAATGGTTGATGAACACAATGATCTGGCATTAACATTACAGATCCTGAACAACACATGCATTTGCAGTCCAGTCTCATTTATTCAACACTGCTGAGCTTTTAAACTTCCTCAGATGCATGATATGAATATATTTCTTTTTTTTTTTCCCACACAAGAATGATTTTCCCACTCACTAAAAATTAATGTAGTATTAATACTCTTGAAAAATATTAATAATGTTATTTAAATGGATAATTCGCAGATGAATAATTGCTCAGCATAGATGGACATTCTCTCTCGCTCTCTTTTTGCAGCTTGTAAAATGTATCGTTTGTCCTGCAGTTTTTCCTCCATAGAAGCAGCTGACACTCAAACTGCCTGCAACAACTGCAGGTTTATCATATTTATGTAGACATTCAGCTTTTCTTTTGTCAGATTCTGCCTAAAAATGTTTTGTGTGATGTCACAGGCTGCTGTTTTTATCTCAAAAATAATTTTTAATGATTTCACATGGTAACTTTGCTGCACTCGCCATGCAAATCTCTTCAAGCATTTAGTTTGGCTCTCTTTTTCACATCTTCCTGCCTCTGTCTCGCTCACCTGTATGTCATTGCAGAGCGTTCAGCCTCACACTCTGCCAGGGAGAGGCCACATTCTCTTAGGTAGAGCTCCAGTCGGCGTCGTTCGACCAGTCTGTGAGCTGCCTCCAGGATCTGAGAAGCCAAGGCCTCTGACTCAGACCTCTGCTCTGGGGTCTTGCTGCTCCGGGCTCCAGATTTGGCCACAATGCTCCCCGAGGAGGACGACGCCTTGGGCTTCTTACTGATGCCATAGAGGTCTTCCACAGAGTATTTCCCACCTTTACCTCCACCACTAGCACCACGGCTGGCAAACATTGTTGTCTCGAATCAGACACTGGAACTGATGACGAACGTTCTTCTGGTTTGCTCAGTTTCGCCTGGTACAACTTTAGGCAAAAGCAGCTTGAGTTAGAAACAAAACAACAAGGCAGTGCTATTTTGATAGAGAGTCTCAAAGATTTGAAGCATCCAGCCCGAGGATGTCAGACATCAAACCGCTGGAAAATAATAACTTAAAGCACCTGCAAAATATCAAAAGGTCTTGATTGTTCCTTTGAGGAGTCTAAATCCAAAATAAAACAAAGCCAGTCCTAACGTGTCAGCAGCAACACTCAGTCAAAAACAATGACTCCTGCTGATGTGAGGTTTCTTTGAGTAAAAGTGAACAGGAATGCAATCAGCATCTTTCTCTCTTTATCTCTCAAAGGAGGGACAGTGAGGGATTTGTGTTGAAGCCCCACCAGATTAAGAGAACGCCCGGATGAAATATCTGTTCTTCTGTGACTGTCATATATTCTGAATCAGCGAAGGCTGTGAGATTTCAGCTCTGTGACCTTTTCTTTAGACAGTGAGTATTTTTTCACCTACATGGGCCATTGAACAGTTGATCTGCACGGACAGTGTCATCATAACTAACACTCACTGACTTCCAGCTCCTGGTGGTTCAAACAAAGAAAAAGTGGCTGAAGCCCAGCACCAGCTTCAGGCCAGTGCTAAGTGTTATTGTCAGGGGTCTTGGCCAAACCTAAACCAACCCCCCCCTGCTGCCTGTTTTTTACAAAACATTACAAAGCAGAGAATCTGTAAACCCTTTTCCACTGGAGGGGAAAATAAAATCTGTTACCACTGAAGAAAATGATCAAATATCATCAGAAATAAAAGAAGACAGAAGTACTATGGAAACACAGACGGTTGCTATTTAGAAAAACACAGATGCGTGTTAAGAAGTGGAAACTGAATCTCTTCCACCATGAAAGAGCTGCAGGATAGATGTTAGTGATGTTTGCTCACATGTGACATTACAGTGGCTTAAAGTTTGGATAGATAGGATTAAAAAAAACAATCAATGACTTGAAAGAAAGTGGATCAGTTACAACAAAAGGTCAAGCCCACCAACTGACTGAAAATCCATTTATGCGTCTCTTTAACTGTTTGTGTCCCTTTGTCTCCCAGCTGATGGCGGTCAGGCACTGCTCCTAAGCTGCAGTTCTTCCTGCTGCTGCTGCTGCAGTGGCTTTTAGAAGCAGAGATCATCTGGGATTAAGCTGCTATAATCGCTCTTTCGATTGACGACACTCACATAGGCAGCTGGTGGAGGTCAGTCTTGATTTTCAGTGTAAATTACAACCTTGTGTGTTTCTAGGCCAGAGAGGGTGTGTGATGGCTTCCACCAGTTGTAAGTGGAGGGATTTTTATGACATTAGCACGAGGAAGCACCAGAAATAAAAAATATATGTTTGCATTTCTGTGAGTGTTCCAGCTCTGCACATTGTATAACTATCAGATATCTGGGTTGGAACAGTGGAGTTTGTTTTTAGAAATCAGTTGCATAACTGTGCAAAGATAGGTTTAGGCAGACTGACAATATAGTAACTGAGGAATATAGAGCACAGAAATATGATGGACTCGAGCTATTTTTGCCATCTTGTACATACTGTACAGTGGAGAGAGAATTGGCCAGCGCAATTGTTAGAGAGGGAAGTGGGTTTGCGGCAGATGGAAGCATTTCTCTACAAATCTGTGACAGAAAAATGTTGTCACCGCTGTTCAGGACTGTTGCAGGGTCTGTGTTAGTCGCCCTCTGGCCACAGTGAAAGACAGAGTGGCAAATCATAACCACGCTAAGAAAAAATGAGTTAACAAATGCTTACATAGTTTATCCTTTCCGTCTATATACAATTTAATCTTTCCAGTACTGACATATAACTATGTAAACTGCACATTGTAACTGAAAAGGCATTTAAAAAAAAATAAATGTATTTTACGATGCAACCACACACTGATTAAGGTTTAGGTAGACTGAGGCAAAAAAACAAACTTGGTTTTATTTCCTTCATAATAAATATGGCTGCTAGTTTTAATGCTAAAATGTTAATGGAATAATTATATTATACAAAACCAACAGACACATTTTACTTATTTTGCTTTTGCTTAAGGTGCAAATTACAGGTGGGTCAAATACTGTAGACTTTCTGAAGAAGAACCCTCTCCTTTACTGGTACATAGTACATAGTACACACACACACACACACACAAACATGTTACAGTACAGCCTGTGTGTTTCATGACAGTGTGAACACATGATCGCACTGAAAATGGCCCCTCTGCCTCCTCTTCAGCCTCCATCCTTGGCCGACTTAGGAAAACAAGACTATGCTTTTCCTCCACGGTGCCAAACTCTCCCGCCGCCGCTAGGGGGCGACAACGTATCGAAGACCCGCTATAAAGTTGCAGCGTATGAATCAGAAGAAGCTATATTTCATTTCAGTTTGACGACAGACGATTCCTCCTAGTCATGTGTATGTGACCCGTTGCCACTGGTGCTTTAAATGCTGTTGAACCATCCAACTAAAGCGCCTTCGTCCATCAGACGCTACACTACGCGCCAGTGCCCTGTTTGAAACAACTTGTAAAATGGACCATTTCGCACATGTTGCTCTCTCTGCTCTATTACTCA
Organism: Helostoma temminkii; assembly: GCA_900302695.1. Lineage (NCBI taxonomy): Eukaryota > Metazoa > Chordata > Actinopteri > Anabantiformes > Helostomatidae > Helostoma > Helostoma temminkii. Next base: position 128,039 of record OMLM01000942.1, on the reverse strand, counting down.
TTGTGTCAATCCAGACCACAGTCTGTGATCCAGACATGTGGAAGCAATGGCGCAGGCTGCACAACGTAGTTTTTGGAGAGCCCACTGTGCACAGACTGCGGCGGACGCGGATAATCAGACATTAAAATGCGTTGCTGTAGTCGTGACACGTACTTATCGAGAGTTAACGTGGACGCGTCTCGGATCAGAATCTGCTGAGCCCCACAGCGCTGCCGGTCTCTGCACAGACCGGAGCCAACATCCATGTCTGATATGCACAGAGTCCTGTAGTAAGCTACTGGGTGTCACGTTTAAGCTTCCTCTCACTTTATTTCCGTCCAACTCTTGATGTATAAACGAGAAAATAAACCAGTATTTTTTCAGTATCGGAACAATAATCCCGCACTTGCTGCTCACTAGAGGGAGCCCCCGATACAGCAAATACAGCGTTGCTGTAAATTCGACTATTCTGGTTATGTATTTGGAAAGAGGTGGTGGGCACATTAAATGTGTTCAAATGGAGAGTAGATAATCCTAGTGTTGATTACAGTCAGCATACCGTGTGCTGTAATCTGATTACATTGAACACTTTATGCTCTGTAAACCCAGTTGTAGTGTGGCCAGATGCTGGTTAAATCAGAACCATATGCTCCTTCCTCAGGTTTCTATGTGGACTCACATGGAAAACAAAGGTGCAGGCATCAAGAACCCCCCCTCCCACACACACACACACACACAGAGTTTCTGAATGTTCTGCAGATTGTCAAAATTTGAGCCCAAAATGCAGAGTATGCTCGTGGGGTCAACAGTAAACGTGAGTAGACATGTTTTTACAGTGTAATCAACAGTTGTGATGGTGTGTCATTTATCCACAGCAGGCTGAGACAGTGGGTGAAGGTGCTGGGGGGGTGCAGAGGAACAGAAGGCCTCCTAATGCGTACGCCTGCTGTAAGAGGAACTGCGTTCGCGCAAAGTTACTGATTAGCTCAAAGTTTACGTTTAAGACCAAAATCTGCTCTCACAGGATACATACTGTACACATACTGTATGCGTAACACATATGTGTATAATTGTGTATTTGAGTCAGTGTTTACAGATCATATGTTGCAGAAATTGGTACGAGTGGTTGCCAATCTATAATTTCAATTCTGCCAAAGAAGCAGCAACATCCAGTAAAGGTAAACAGCTTTGGCCACAATATAAATATCAGGATCAGACATGTCTGCACTCATGAAACAAGCAACAGACACAAGTGTGGGTTTTACTGCATAACACAAAAACAAGCCTTTTGAAGTTTTAAGTAATGTAGCTTCCAGTGGAAGCATATTTTTCAGCTGATGGCGAGGATTTATATGTGTGGGGTTCAGGGGTGAGGAGGAGTTGGGCTGAGTTAGGACAGAGGTGAGGCCTCTGTGAGACGTTCAACGCATCACTGGGTGAGTTCAAAAAAAGGTGATAAGTCACACTGATCAGAAACATAATGAGGTGTTTGTTATTTTTTATTTATTTTTTATTTTTTCTGTCAAGCACACACGACTGTTTCTAGCACACGCTCTACTTGTTCTTCGGACCTTTAGAGCCATTTAATTTCCCCCCAGTTTTAACCCCCACTCACAGTATAGTGGTCCTGGATGCATGTGGATTGAGTTTCAGAACATGGGTTGATTCACGGCGAGAGGATAAGTAGCGGGAAGGTCACAGTCCTTTCATTTCCTCACAGAAGGCATCTTCGAGGAGTAGAAAACAAAGGGGCGCCACAGGGGAGATGGATGGCTGCTGTGTGTTTACTGAAAGCTGAGCCACAGCAGAAACCAGCACCTTGGAAGAGGCCACTCACTCGTCCTGGAGGTGTTAATGTTCATATTTGCATTCTTCATCTTTCTAACACCTGCATCGATCACATGATCTGCTCTTTGAATTCTGATGAAGGAGAAGCTCTAAAAATGTGACTCATGGTTGTTTTGGAGTTATAATATGTAACGACAAACTACCTGGTTCTGTGAATAATCAATTTTTGTGAGCAGCGAGATGCACAAAGGAGCTTTCTGGATATGAATTGCACCTGTAGCTATGGCCAAATGCATTTTTCATTTGTAATTTGGAAATTTTAAATAAATTGAGATTACACAACATAAATTAATTCACGTCTACATCTATTATTATCCAGGTGACAGCCTGGATGTAGATAACAACATTTGGATACTTTACTTAAACAAATAATAACAAACAACACAGATGAGACAGCAGGGAGCTGTCATCTACTGGTTTACATTGATTAACTAGATTAGAGTCACGATGAAAAGTACATGTTTAATTCCACATCAAACTGTAGTGCAGCCTGGGTATATAATTAAATTATAACATTTATTTGACCAGGTGGACCAGCTAAGAAGAAATTCATATTTACAGAAATGGTCTGGCACAAGCGCCTGCAAAGTCAACAGATATGGTGTAGAACAGCGGGGAGCAACAACTTTCCAAGTGATCAGATTTAATACGAAACAGAGTGCAAGCGCTCTGCAGCACAATGTGCCTCCCATCTTTCCTCACAATCACACTGCATACACAGGTGAAAAATAATCTTAGCTGGCTGCTGCATGGATTTGCTGAGAAATACTGGGCCATTTTGATCAAATGGTCTTCAAGCCATCTCAGCGAGGAAATCTGGCGTCTGAAGATGAAAGAGGGGGGCACAGAAGACTCAAATCTAACTTTGTATCTTCAAGCTTCTGCTGCGCCTCGGTAAAATAGATGCAGAAGAAGAATTAACTTAGTGGTTTCCAGAAAGTACATCTTAAAGGGGCATTCCACCAAATGTACACACAAAGTCCTGTTGACTCTGTTCTGTTGGCTTTGAATGCAACGTGAAAACTATCAAATATGCAAATGATTCACACTTTTGGTCTTTTCTAAAATTTATATTTATGGTATTGAACTCGGTACACACACAAATCATCGTGCAAATGGATTTTTTAAAAAGGAGCTTGGGTGAAAAGTTCAAACTCTGCTTATTTTATCACCTTTGAGCCAATCACAAGACCGTTGAACACGGCCCCCTCAAATTCCAGCTTCAGAAATGCACGTGTGTTTCTTGGGTTGCTCTTGAGGGAGGTTTCTCCAGATAACCTTACTGACATTGTCAAGACAAACCTGACGATGCCATTGGGGTTATCTCAGCTTGGGCTTGGATTTAAACTTTTTAACAGCCTGAACATTAGCATGAGATGTGGAAGTATAAGAGGATATTATTTAGATGCTGTTGTGTTTTATTATAAAATCTGCAGGGTACGATGTATTTGGAACTTGACTTATGCTAGAGGCTATAACTCAGGATATTTCAGATTCAGCTGTTTCCACTTTTTAAAAGAGCAGCCTCACTTCTAGCACTTCAACTGATTCAGGCTTGCACTTTTTTTCTGGGCTGTTTTCTGCTCCAGACAGAGTGAAACCATTTCAGATTATCTCCTTCCCTGCCCCCACTTGCTTTCAGCACACATGTACCTGTCACACTGGTTATCCCCATCCACCACTACTATCCACCCACCCACCCACTCTTCACACTCCATTGCACACAGGAATGCAAGAGGAATGACACAATCAATCGAATGGAAAACCTGGTTGGCCTGGTCCAAGCCCTGCTCAACAGCAGCTTTAATGAATGACCATTCAGATACAGAGACAATGCTGAGGCTAGATTTTGTACTATGCAGCGGGGTCGAGGGTCACTGAAAACACTGACAGAGGTGGAAACCAGAGATGACTGCATGCTCTCTGTTTTCGACACCACATCACTTTAACACAGAGGTTCACACACAACAAGATGCACTATGGGGAAAGAAACCTGCTTAAGAGAATAGTTAGTCATTGTTATTTATCTCCACTACATGGAAGTTCTACTTCCACATTTCTGTACTTTGTAGGCCACATGAGAGCAACAGAACAAGAGGAATGAGTCAGTAGCACAGAGATAATCAAAGTACATTAATCAATGAACCTAAACACTTGAAGCTCCAGCAGCTTCGCCTGGTTATGATAGCGTTGGAAATAGGAGGAGCGATGGAAAACAGTGCGAGAGTAAGAGTTTAAACGTGTGCTGAGCTATAAGCTGCTTTCAGCCTCAGGCAATGGAGAAGAAAAGAACATCTCTACATGATAAAAAGGGCTGAGGACCTGGAAGGGAAACATAGGAGAGGACAAGCTTTGAGCCCTCAGGCGTAAAGACTCTCTGGAGAAACAGAAGGAAAGAGAAAAGCTGGAAAAAGCTGGGAAATTCAGAGAGAGAGCCTAAATTCTCGCCCCTGCAGTCTTCTGTTTGTCCCTCATTATTAAAAATGAGGCAGTGGGATAGATGAGAGGCGAGCTTTCAACAAGAAGCACAAAGAGACAAAATAAATACCCAGTTAGATGTTTTACTTACACATTTCTGTGATGTTTGACAGCTGAGGAATGGATTATCTAACCAAACTCAAAACAAGACAACCAAAAACCATTTGTTTTGTTTGCATCTTCGAGCACTGAAATTAAATTCAATTAAAGAAAAAAGGATCAAGCAAATCCAGACACATCAGTGAGCGCTAGCAATACTGGAGCTGCTCCGCTGTGTGCCTCCCTTTGCTGTGAAATCAGGACAGAAGTCACTGGGGCAGATGGGAGAGCCTGTCACCACACTGGAGACTGATAAAATATGTGGATTTTCACTTCCCGGCCAGACAGGGACTTCCCATGATGTTGACACGATGACGTTCACATATGTTGGTGCAGTTTTCAAGACGACTGAACATCTGACATCTTAACAATGTGAGAAATGAGTCACTGATTGTAAACACTACTGTGTTTCTTTATTGTGAATACTGTATACAGATTAGCCTACACACAGGACGGCATTCAAAACATACTGTATCTATTCATTATTTCAAAGATGATTTTATTGAGATCTTCAATATGAAGACCACTTTTCCCATAATCCATAAAGAAATGTTTCAGGTTTGTGCATGTTAATACCAGTATTTTTGACCAACACAAATTTATGCTAGGAATATGTATTTTTTGATTTTAATTAACCACACTGAATTCGTTATTCATCACCGAATTGTATGTGTGTGCAAACATCCCTTCCTTTTTAAACCCTATAAAATGACATAGAAATGCAAAGTAACATCCAAGGAGCTATATTAGCAAAAAACGCTCCACTGGTGATGCTTTTTTTTATTAGGAAATGTTTTTCTGTTTTCTGTTTTTGTGCAGAAAACTTGTCAGCTGAATAATAAAAAACACTACAAAGCATAAAGAAGACATTTACTTTGGCACAAAGGGCAAACTATTTAGAAAAGTAATACTACTCCACATGTTTTTTTAAGTATCAGCATTATCCTGATTCATTGCAGGTCTGTTAGCTACCTGGGGATTATTAACACAACCTAGTTGTCAAAAAGGCTGGTATTATCCTTCAAGAGATGTGGAGACTTTGACATTTTGAACTCTTATAACTTGGTTATTCTTCTTTAACAAACACCTCTAATAATGAGCTTAAACAGGAGCTCAGTGTTGTTAGTATTCCACCCTGATACCAGTGGATACTGCTCACTGAAAGACAGTCTGTTAGCTGATTGATGTTCAGGTCTTTCATGAAGAAAGAAACTAGTTTGGGGCAAAACCAACAACGCTTTTTAGACCACACAACCAGCATGTGATGAAGAAAAAAAATACAGTAAATGTAAAATGTGCTTTGCTAATCAAACAACATCCCAACAGTGCTGGATACTTCTAGCAACAAGCTCGACTCTCAGCTGTGTATTGTCTGACATTATCTGTGTAGCTTTGGGACAATAAACACATCATAAGAGATAATTATACAGTAAACTTCAAAATGTCAAAGTCAATCCTTTAAGGTACATTTAAATGAGACAAAATGGAATCACCCATAAGAGATTTCAGCTTTATAAAATTGGCAAGTCCACAAAGACGACTGAATGGCACTGGAAGATTGAAAGAATACAGATGAACATAATTAATAATGTATCAGTTACATCAAGAAAAACAAGTTTGAGGCCAGACTGCTCCCTTGCTAAACTTCTACAAAGAAAACCAATTCTACAGTGCAATCTGGTCTCTGAGTCCACTTGGTCCTTGTTCAGTCTGATTGTAAAAAAACTGAGCTGCCAGCAGAAACACGGGCAGTGGAAATAACCAACGACACTCCAAGGGAAACTCATGGAGTTATTGAAGATTACAATTTACTCTGAAATAAAAAAAAAAGTGCTGATATGTCTCCTCACATGTTGCTGATGTGGTGAGGGAAGAGTGTGACTGAGGAAGATGAGAGAAGTCTGATTAGGATGAGTACAGCGCTCACCAAAGTCTGCATTACACATCACACCTGAGTAAAGAGCAAGGAATGACGAAATCTAACGGAAAAAAGGAGTAAAATCCAACAGCTGAAATGTTCAGTCTTGATGTGATAGGTGTCTATTTAGAAATACAGTCCAGATGGATTCATGCACGACACCCAGCATGAAGGTTTCCTCATAGTTACACAATAACATGAAAACTGATTCCTTGGATTGGCATTGACACTTGTTTTAGTTTCCTTTGGTGAAGTTAGATTTTACTGGTACAACAACCTGTCAACTGCCAGTTTTCAAAATGACATGATATTAGAGAAACTCTGTCTCTTCTCATATTAAAACACGAACAATAAAACTAAAAAATGAGCCAGAGCTGCACATCTGTTTCATCCCCTTTCTCGCTGTGGGTGACAGGGACTCTCCTGTGTCTGGACGACTTTTTCATCCTGGCGGAAAAGTCTTTAGTTGCTGATTTTTAATTCTTTTTTTATTCCTGGTCATGAATAAATCCTGCCACCTCTCTCGGAGTCCGTGTTTACAAGAGAGAATCCAGAACGTGCTGCACCTGCGTGCCGTTGTTCACATCTAGGTTAGGAGACAGCTGAGCTAGAAGGTCACAGTTGCAGTGCTCTTGTTTCGAAAGGTCATTGTCTGGATGCTGGAAAGGATTTTCCTCTGATGCCCGGCCAAAGTCACTCCCATGTCCAGCAGATCCCTAAACACAGATGGCAAAAAATAACTTATTAGACAGGAAGAATAAAAAACAACAAACAATCGACAACAATTTGATGGAGACTGTAAAAGCAATTTCATTCTTCAAGTTTCTGCTCTCTGGGTTTCCTCAGTCTTTCATACTGAGTCAAGAGTAGCTGGATAAATTATTGTTCTTCATGGTCTGCGCTTCAGCAGATTACATGTGAAATAAAATAATATATGCTGCATTTCGGTGGCAATTTGAGTTTCTAAATGAATTTGAGTAGGTTTAGAGAAAAAATATGTAAAATAGTCATTCTGTCAGTCAAAACACTACTCAAAGTTACAGATTGTAGTTTCAGATACAAAAAAAAGACAGAAAAGAACGCAAATCATATTTAATATTTGGTGGATAATCCTTTAAAGTCTGTAACTGCAATTCACTACACCATTTTATGTCTTTCTTCGCTACACCCACCTTCAGCTTGCTTGTGGTGGACTTTTTCTGGTCTAAACACTAAAGGCAAATACTAATAGTCTGGACTGTAAATTAAAATTGGACTTCAAGAAATTGTGGTCATAACTTTTGAAGAAGTAATTTAGCCTGCTCGCAGCTGTTACTACTGAAAGCATGACTAGACCTCTGACCCTGTGCCCAGGAGGTGTGAATGGAAAAGTGAAAATGTTCCTCCAGAGATAAGTTCTGTATCAGTATAGATAATAAAACTAGAAGCAGGAACTGACTGTGTGGTGATCTGAGCCAGCTGGTCCACTGAGTTGAAGCCAGCATGCAGGAAGCTGTCTTCATAGCGCTCCATCTTGATGGCCCTCAACCATTCCCCAACTGAAGCACACGATGACAGGGCTAAAGGTGCACGCTGGTCCAGCAGGGGGTAGGACGGCCTGGAGGGCAGAGTCGGGAAACAAAGAAACTCATTCAAACTTGCACATACTGTCAGCAAAACAACAGCGAAGAGCTTATATGTATCCTCCAGCAACATTCCAACTGACAAGCAGAGGTATAATCTGAGGCTGAGTGACTGACAGGGACAAACAATAGGATTTGTCAGGGGTGGAGTGTCCTCTGCACTATGCAACCAGCCGACAGGCAGAATGGGGAGGAAGGGAAATGGGCACAGCAAGTGGCTGACAGGTCACAGCAGGACTTTAAGGTGGTACATAAGATTGGGCAGTAGGAGGGTGTCCTGTGACTGTCAGAACTAAGCAGGCACCCAGAAGGAGATGTCATGAAAGGACAAATCTGGCTACCTTTTTCCTGTTCATTCTCAGGCTGTGTATTTACTGTCACTGTGACTTAATCAGACAGGTCTTCTGTCAATCACCCAAACACTTCTGCATTCTTACCCTGCTCCTTCTTGAGCCACTATTTTCAGGGTTGCAGGGTTGCGGATCAGCTTGTCTAGAGCGCTGACGAGGTCCGAGAAGCGCGGACGCGCTGAGCGGTCCTTCTGCCAGCAGTCCAACATGAGCTGGTGCAGGTGGGTGGGACAGTCAGGGGGTGGGGGCAGACGATAGTCCTGCTCTATGGCATTGATAACCTGATAAGAAGGGAAAAGATCAAACCAATGCAGTACCTGAATGGTATTTAAATCAATATTGAGATGTTTGGAGGTCTAAAATATTAGTAAAATTACAAACAGGAAAAAAAACGAGTGAACGAGTAAAAATACAATACAAAAGAGAAAAAATCTCTTATTTTTATAATGCAAATGTTACATTTAGTACACAAAAACTCTTTGTGAGATTTGTGGTGCTTAACAAAACATTGAAATACACCAACAGGAATAGGCTGCTGTGGCTTTGTTCTTTAACTTACATCCTGGTTGCTCATGTCCCAGTATGGTCTCTCTCCAAAAGACATGACCTCCCACATGACAATGCCATAGCTCCACACATCTGAGGCTGACGTAAACTTTCTGAAAGCTATTGCCTCAGGTGCTGTCCAGCGAATTGGGATCTTACCTCCCTAATATTAAAAAAAAAAACTGTCAACACTGCAAAACATCACATAATAATGAATAATATATCAGCAAACAAACAGTCTTCAGGAAAAAATTATTCATTGTACAATATGTTTAGTATTGTGGTTAAAAACAAACTGAAAAAGACAAAAACTGACACAGCAACAAATAATGATCAGTAATATGTTGGTCCGTAATGTCTCATTCACATGCCGCAGCCTTAAAGTGACATCTTTGGTGATTTCATTCATATACAGATGTACAAATACCATCCTGCAGGCTGTAGCTGAATGTAATGGAAGGATTTTTCAAGCTTTAACTCAACAGCACTGTCGTCTCACCAGAGAGCTGGTGTAGGTTGGGTCAGAGGAGTTCTCCTGTAGAAAGCGTGACAAGCCGAAGTCGGACACCTTGCACACCAGGTTGCTGTTAATCAGGATGTTGCGGGCAGCCAGGTCTCGGTGGACATAGCTCATCTCTGCCAGGTACTTCATGCCGGAGGCAATGCCGCGCAGCATACCCACCAGCTGGATGGGCGTGAACTGGCTGTCGTTCAGCTATGGAGGAGAAAAATACTTCAGTTAGAGAGTGAGAGAAGTGATGGTGTGTTTAAGTGTGTGTTCACAGTCACACACTTACCCGTAGGAATGAGTCCAGAGCTCCGTTCTCCATAAACTCTGTAAGGATCATGACTGGACAGCTGGCTGTGATGATCCCCTCCAGGTGGATGATGTTGGGGTGCTGGAACTGGCCCATGATGGATGCCTCAGACAGGAAGTCACGTCTCTGCTTCTCGGTGTAGCCTCCCTTTAGTGTCTTTATTGCTACATAGTTTTCTTTTTTCCCTGGAACCCTCAGACGTCCTCGACAAACCTCCCCAAACTCTCCTGCAGCACACAGACACATAAACACTCATTAGAGCGGTTTTCTTTAGCAGGTGTTCAGCACATTAGCAGGATGACTGTTGTGTTCAGCAAATGTAAAGCTTGCTCAGAGCTACCCGTGCCCTTTAGTTTGAGTGAGGGCTACTAATATAGCGAACATATTTATCAGTTAATTTGATTTATTTATGTGCCAGTATTGAATTTGTCTGATAGAGAAGAACACAGACAATGAATTTAAATGTCACAGAATCATTTGAACGTGCTAATCTGAAACATTGCTAGTAATGTTATTTTGAAAGAGGACAATCTGCAAAGCTACAAAAATAATTCAGTCTGTGAGTCCACAGTCAGAGCCCACCACTACAAAGATTACACATTAATGAATAATGGGAAAAACACATGGCTGGGGCTTACCAGCACCGATAACCTCCTCAATCTTGACAAAGGAAACATCAATTTCCTTGGCAAACTCTCGCACCGCCTCATTAGGGTCCTCATAGGTGAAGGGGTCAATATAAACCTTGATCCCTAAGAGTGAAAGACAAACAGAGCCGTGGGAAAGGAAAAAAAAGATAAGTTAGAAAACTATAGCAAACAAGTCCAGCCACGTGAAAAAATAATTTTAATGATGAATTGTAAATCATATCCCACCTTGGCCGACGAGATACTGGCTGTTTTTGTCGCTCAGCTCTGGATCTTTTATTCGGCTGTGTCTGCTGCAGGTAGAAAGAGATCGGGATGAATAAAGTGAGATTAGGATAGCGGTGCAGTTATCTGAAGAATCAGTGATTTTCCTTATATTTTGACAAGTATTCCTATTACTTTCTCAGTGTGATAAAAATCAATGATCTTTCAATGTGACTGAGTGTTCAGATGCAGTAACAATAGCAGGATGCCTCGCTGACTAAAGAACAAACTCGAAATAATAAAATGGACCAAGCACTGTGTTGTTTTTAATTGATGTTAAAATTCCAAAATGCAAGGAAGCATAAGCTAAATATGATAATTTATTGATTCCCTTTAGCAATACTCCGCTAGGTCAGGTCAGGTCAGGTCAGTTCAGACTAATAGCACACAGCCGACAGAGATACGGTGCCTCGAAGGACACTCTCTGTTCCAAAAGCAGCGCCATCATTTCATAATTTTTCTGACAGAAAAACTCTACCTTGTTGTGAAAAGGCTTTTGTTTGCCTTGAACAATCCTCGGTGATCTCAAAGACACAATTCATGATGGCTTGTGGTAATGGTGAATACCTGAGCCAACCCCTTTGGTTCTGCTCTTTGACACAAGCAGCTCCATTATAATTCTGCTGGCACAAACTCATCCTTGCAAGACTGTAACAACCCTGTAGCTACTGGATCCCTGCCTTCCTCCATTTCTCTCCCTCTCCCACCTCATAAGCCTAAAATAGCAATAATGCACCACCCTCGGTTAGTGGCAGATCTGGGCCTCAGCCACTGGCTGGTGTGTGTGTGTGTTAACTTTCTGTGTGCGTGTGTCACAAGGTCACAGCTATTGTTCTCCTGTCCTGTGGAAACAGGGCTGGGACGCCTGCATCCTGTCTCTCCCTGCCCTCTACCTCTATCGTCATCTCTCTCACACATACACTTTTTCTCCCTGTGATGGCATCCAACACTATTTACTCAAACAATGAAGCCTAAGGAAAATGTTCTAATGAGCAGGATAACTTTTAGCTGTGCAAGCAAAAGACATCATGAGCACTGCTTTGTGTCTGAGATGCCGCACAATGGAAAAAATGGCCTGGGTAACAGAGTGCAAATCCACAGTCGATAAACTATGACTTATATAAACAAAAGAACAAAGTGGTGCAAAACTATAAAATAAGGGTCATGGTTGTTATTGGTTTTCAATTTCCATGTTTTATTTATTTATTTTTTTGGTTCTTGTCTCTAGTTTTTTCCCATCCAAAGCTTTTTCCTCTGTCTCTTTCCCTTTCCCACAATCTCACCGTATGCAGTAGGCGGCCACCAAGACGAAAGTGACAAGAAGCAGCATCCCAATAGCGATAAGGATGCCAGTTATCAAGAACTGCGAGGCAGAGTCGCGTCCTGAGAACAGAAAGACAGACAGTTCAGCTAAATTACTGACAGAATTCGTGGCAGGAGGTTTACACTGTACTAAATGAAAGCATGAGAGGAAGAGAAAAAAATATGACAGGAATTTATTTTATATTAAAAAGGTTCAATGTAAAGATGCAGGTAATAAATTCATAACATTAACTGTGCAGGGAAAGAATGTGTTTAAAAATAAAATGCATATGACTTGACTTCAGGAGTCAATAGGGTTTATTCTTACCATCAGGTAGAGTGTGGAAAAAGCTTGCTGGACCAAAGTTGCCATAACCGGCCATGGTGCGCACCCGGACCTGCACTTCATACTGAGTAGCCCTGCGGAGGTCTGTCAGCACAACCTGGTTTCTGTTACTCTCTGTATAGTGGCACTGATCCTCACTACGTCGATCCTGCCAAGTGAAAACGGAAAGCGTTAAATAACTGACACACACGCACACACAGTCAAAATTTGTGCTAAATTGACCTGAACTAATCCAGAGGCTTGTTCAATCTAATCATCATATATTAAAACATAATTGCACAATCTTAATCAGAAGCATGTTGACCAATGTTTTGGAGGTTTCCATGTTTAATTTTTTTTTTTTAAATTCACATAAAAGAGTCTCGGTGTATCATGGTGCTTCAGAGTCACATTTTTTTATGTTTTGGTCAGAGCCAAATATCAAAATACACAAACATGTGCACTGTATACTGCCTCAGCTGCTGCCACATGCAACTGTAGAAAAGGTGCAGTCATATCAAAACCTGACCAGCTAAATTTACTGGCATCATGTGGCCAAACGCAGGAAGGGACAGGAAATAGCATGGGAAGGGTTGTAAACATAACCTGGAGGAATAAGCCTGGCTAGAAGGCTAAAAGTAAGCAGAACAGTAGAACTTTATAATTATGCAAATCAGAGTCAAATCAGGTTGAAATTATGAGTGAAACAAAGAAGGCAGGTCATTTTGTGACTGGAAACAAATGTGTCTCAACCTCATTCCGCATGCACATGAATGAGGAGTGAAATTGGGTGTGACTGCTGCATTATGTTTTAAGATGTTATACTACTACTTATACTAATATACTTGCAGCCTCGTGTTTTTGGGCTGTGTGGGGAAAACCAAGTAATGCTGAGAGTTGCTGTCAGGAACCCTTACCTTCTCACAGTAGCGTAGCTGATACTGCAGGATGTTGTAGTGTGACTGAGAGGGGACGGGCCAGTGCAAAGTCAGACTGCTCTCTGTGGAGTCACTCTGCAGAATCGTAGGCACCCGCAACGGCACTGCACAGATTGCAGAAGAATTATAAATACCACATAAACTTCTGACTATTTATATCGTTCTTCCTTTTCCTTTCCACCTCTTACCATTATGGCTTGTGGTGATGTTGATGCTTTCACTGGCAGGGTCCCTGCCACTGAGCTGAGAAACACCATTGAACGCTTGGACAGTGAAGGTGTATGTGGTGTGAGGCAACAGGCCCCACACTTCCACCCTGCGACCCAGCAGGCCATGCTGCGTGGGCCGGTAGCTGACGGTGTCTCCACAAGGGAGGCATGGTCCCTTGGGTGACCTGCACACAGAACACCTGACAGTGTAGCTCAGGTCGGTTCTGCCACCATTTTCCAGAGGCTCATTCCACTCTAGAGTGAGAGTGGTGTCGTTGAGCAAGGGGTAGATGCTGCGTGGGGCTGAGGGAGGTTCTACAGGGATGAAAAAAGAAAAATTATGTTACATGTTATAAATATTGGAAATTTAAAAACATATAAACATATTAGCAGAATCTGGCTATTGTTTCATATTTCATTTATAGATGTGAAAGTCATGATTTTCACATTTAATTCCAAAGAAAAATGTAAAAAAAAAAAAAAAAAAAAAAAAAAAAAAAAAAAAAAAATTAAATATGGTTGTTTGATTGACTCAGCATACCATGGTGAATTTTCCATTTTTGTTTTGATTAAATCCTTTCAGAAAGCACCGGTAGTCATCCCCCAAATACTGTCACATTATTCGGTCAATAATACAATATTTTTCACATCACTTAGTCCTAACACAGTCACACTGTATAAGAGTTCTCTGTCAAATCAAATTGTGATCTCTTCTGTGTCATGTCACTGCCGCTTTACCTTTCCGTGACCCACACAAACCATTTGTTTATGTTTTTCCATATGCACTGAAGGCATTTTATTCAGCCTGGACATGTACTCACAAAGCAGAACAATGGTCCTGCAACGGCTTTGTGTCACAGCAAGAGCATATGTGTTGCAGAATTTAACTGGTGCAATTACATTTGTCTAAAACTGGATGATAATGATCACTGTCTGAAAATTGTAAGAAGATAGCTATTGCCTCAAGCCAAGCATAACTAAACAGCAGTACCACTCAGCCACTGCAAATGACTTTCTGTTCCTGCCAAGGAGATAGAGCTTTGTCAGTTAGCCTGCAGCTAACTTAAGTGTTAATAGTCTTCTCATTGGAAACCCAAGTGGGGAAACATCACAGAAAATCTGGGTGCGTATGAGTTCTGATTTCAACATTTGGAAACTGAGATTTTAAGAGGTGGTAAATTTTATGACTTAATCCACTTTAATAAAATCGCCACGACAGTTACAGAAATGTAAAGCACTCATTTTCAGTGGAAGGCGGTTGCATCATTTACAGATGATGGCATCACAGTTTTGCAATTTTACATAGAATTTGAAAACACAAGTCATGAGCAGAATTACACAAGCAATTAAGTACAAAAGCTTAACGTGTAGCTGGAATGGCCAAATTAAATGATTAAAAATTAGGATAAAGCCTTTGTAATTAAAATTATCAGTAATAACAAATGTAAATTGTTAGTAGTTGTCACTAAAATCACACTAGCAAAGAACAGAAACTGTCAACAGCCCAATGTTTCACATTGTTTCACATCCTTTTTACGGCCATTTTAAAACAGTCCACCTAATTACAAAGTCCCTGCCATTCACACAACCAACATGTGGCTGAATTAACATTCCTGAATCTGCATGGAGGTGTCACTTGAGACCATCAATGCCTGCTTTTCTTTGGAAAAGAAAGCCCAACCCCAAATAATCTGTCACAAAAGCCACGCATCTCAATGCCCAGCACAGGGACAAAGACACCAAGCAGATTAGAGAAGCCTGGCTAGATGACACCAGAGGAAAAGAGAAACAGGATCAGAGACGGTAAAAACAAAGTAGAGAGAAGAAGAACAGGGGAAAGAATGAGAATAAGCAAGTGGATGCTTGTGTTGCTTAGCATTTCCACATTTGCATGTGGCTTCGTGCATAAGTACTGTTGTATGCATACTTACGAGTACACGGGGTGTCAGCAGTGTCAGATTCTGCACGCAGGTATGAAGAGCGACACATACACACCGACGCCCCCCTGTTGTTGGTGTAGCTGTAGGCTGGACAGGCTGTGCATTGTCCCTCTGTGCCCGACTTGAAATGATTCTCAGGACAGGCTGAAAACAACAGGACAGGAGGATGAATACAGCAACATTATACCAAGGTCTGAATACATGGTCTGTGAAGAGCACTGATCAACATCTTCATCATCTTCACACTGACTGTGTCCCAGAGAGACCTGGGTCAAAATGAATTTGGAAAAACTTATTTTTTTTTTCATGGTGCTTAAGTTCCAGATAGTTGCAGATTGACAGACAGAACCAGTAAAGATGCCTATAAACTGAAGACAATCACTGTAGTGCATCTGATAGTAATAAAGATGTCACTGGTGTACTGTTTACCATTAAATCTATAGTACATGACCAAAAATGTGGAAGTCCTTGACAATGAGTCTTTTTGTACTGATCACAGTCTCCTCAATTAAACACAAAACAATAATGTCACACTTGAGCTGTACCAGTGAATTGAATCTGAACTAGTGCTGAAACGTTTAGCTGACAGAAAATCAATTGGCAACAATTTTGCTAATCAATTAATGCAAACGCACCAAAACGTTCTGTGGTTACAGCTTCTAAGATGTGAAGATCTATAGGTATAGACTAAAATATTTTTAATACTTTAACATATACTTTAACATATATACACACATATATATATATACACACACACACACATATATATATATATATAGAGAGAGAGAGAGAGTAATTAAAAAGAGCCATTATTTACACAAGCCTGAAAACGTTCCCTCAGTCTCTACATGTGAATAGAATACACACCAGATTCAACACACCGACACTTGTCCTACATGTGCCTGTGTAAGGAACTGTCACCATGAAAAAAGTAACAGAAAACCTGTAGTGTTTACATTATGTGTGTAGTGTGGCAGCTGAAATGCTGCAGCGGCTGCCAAGTGAGATGAATAAAATGATAAGCGGAGCACTTTTATAATAACTGTGTGTTTTTGGCTGTTTCAACACACACCTGATGAGTTTCCAACTGGGAGTTTCTTTCTTTTTCCTACATGAAAACTAAAGTATTGCACAATGTTAGTCCAAGAAAATCTAATGCAAATGACTGTCATAAGACACTGTGACAGTATTTTTAAATTAAATTTCGGGTGTAAGAACTTGCAGCAGTTCATGCTAATGTGCTACTTTGTACTCTTTTAGATTATATGACAGTGGTAAAGCTTCACCAGCACATGGGGAAATTTCCCCTTCTAGCACATTATAGCTTTACTTCAAAGATCATATTCTATTCAAGCTCACCTAAAACAATAAATCATCTTGACAGCATTCATAAGTTTTACATTAGAGGACTGTGTTTGAACCAGAAAATATATGTATTGTCTACAGGAGATAATGGCATTACAACTAAATTAATTTAATTTTAAATCTAGACATCAATTTCATTTTCTGAAATGGCCTGCCTAAGAAGCAAATTAACTGTTCAATCTTGCAATAAAGGCTATTTTCCTTTATGGTCTGGTGAGTGTGTTTTCCTCACAGCTCTCTTCAGTGACAGAACGTTCTGCAAATGCCAAGCTCGCTACACCAGAAGCAAAATGTCGGAAATTATTTTTTTGTTATGAAAAATCATTATACCTCCCACAGAGATCAGACTGAGCCATCCCTTCAAATGCAGACAGATACAACCACACACTTCCTTCAGAAAATTTAGCACTTCTTCTTGTGTTTCTTTGTTTTTAATGCTCAATGTTAATCCGTGTTGGAGTGAAGCAGTTCGTGTGTGTGTTTGAGGGGGTTATTCATGCACAAAGCTTGTTAATTGGACTCATTAGACAGAGTTGCAGCACAGCTCCTGAGAGTATCATCCTGCCTCCTCTGTCTTTTTTTGTCTGCTTTACTTTGATGTTCTCAAAGTGATATGATCTTTACCCAGAGCATCCCACCCCCTCTCTTGCTCTCTTCACCTCTCCAGTCCTCCTGTGCGACTTCTGTCTTTGCGGAACCATGAGCCGTCGCAGCAGTAAGTCTGTGACCCTGCTCTTCCTTTCTGAGATAAGTGGTGCTCCACCTGACCTCTCTGTCCTCTCCGTGTCACAGGCGTTCTCCTGCCTCATTAACTTCCTCAGTCTCTCATTTCCTCCCCAGCTCTTCTACCCTCATCTTACCATTGTTTTTTGTTTAGTCTGCCTGAACTGCTGTCTATGTGGGTGACGTCTTTTTACTTACATACTTTTCCATGCAGCCTGATGTTCTTACCTGTGCAGCGTGTGTGTCCCTCAGTGGGCTCAAATCCAGAAAGGCAGGCACAGGAGGTTGTTGGCTGGCCAACCCACTGACCATCTTCGCCACAGAAGAGCTTAGGTGGCCGAGGTCGGGGCCCCTGCTGGGCGGCATTTTCCACACACACACCCTGCGCCTCTTGCACTAGAGTCCGGGGAACAGTCTCTGGGAAAGAGGAAAGGGCACTGACCAGAGGAGGACACTTTTTGAAGAACACCCTGACAGAGAGCAGAGCCATGCAGGCACCCTGAGCCTGAAAAGCCAAGTAGAAGCCCCTCTTGGACAGAGGTCCGAGTCTTAAGGTCTTCACATTAAATTTCCGCTCTCCATCCTTCCTCAGTAGAAAGTCTGCAGCCACTGTGTCCACCTAGGACAGGAAG
>OMLM01000942.1:81459-102896 GCA_900302695.1 Helostoma temminkii | reverse complement strand
TTTCTTTTTTTTTTGGGAAAAAGAAATGAAACATAAACACTCCCCCCACCCCAGGCAGGCTAATCACTATTTATCGTAGCTCTATCATTAAGTTTATGAGACAGGATGCATGAGCGTGAGTGTTTCTATTATGTACATGCACAGCCTTGCCTTTCACTCAAGTAGATTCAGACTTAAGCTCTGTTAGAGGAAGCCGGCGTTTCCCCTGCATTCTTTTGGAAGCGGTGACCACCCACTGCCAGAAAATTGCTCAGAGTGCTAGAAAAATGTAGAAACAATAGAACTTCGTCATCTGGCCATATTTAATACTCCAAACAAACAACTACACAATAATTACAGTACAATTGTCCACATTAGGAGACACTTGAGAAGTCTAAACTGATACTGACACAGGCGAGAAGTCTCGGACTGAGGCTTGGAAATACATTCACAGAAAAATGTGGTAAAATATATTTTAAATACATTCAGAGAGAATGTCAGAAGTAGATTATTATGTTGGAATTATTGTTTAGTATTGTAGGTATCATTTTATTTTTAGCTTGAAACTATGTCAGAAAGTCACAGCAGAAGGAAAAGTATAAAGTTTTCTGTTTGAAAAGCAGATAACAATGAAGGGTGTCATATGCAGTTTTCTTTTGAAATGTTAAACTTGACCCCTATTTTTGACAAAGGGGAACTATATAGCAAATACTACACCTTTATTCTCCAGCTCTCCTCAGGTTTTAAATAACTGACCTCAAATTTGAGAGCAGAGCCCATTTCACCAGAATCCTTTTTTTCCCCACACAGAAAGCAACGTTTGTGTTAATTTCTCCACTGTGTGCCCTTTCCCTCCCTATTCTCCACTTTCTCTGTGGCTATGGAGTGTGATAGGGAAATTACAGGCCTAAGAATATTTGCCTTGCTTCAGCTACAATTATGCACCATTTTAATTAAAGAAACAGAATTTAGCCCCATACACCTACAGAAATTGAGACGCAGGGGAAGAACAGGGATAATGAAAAAGAAGAATGTAAGAAAGGGAAGAGATGGGATTTAGATATGACAAATGTATAAAGACTAGTGTGTTTGACATCCATTAGTCTAGCTGCTCTCAGTGTGTATTTCCATCTTTTCAAGTGCTTAGTCTTCTACTATGAAGACATGACAGGCTGATAACATCTTGGTGTCATTATGATCTTTTATAATCATCTTGGTGTACACTCATTACTTTCCTTTTGTATCTTGTCAATGTACACTGACACTGTTGACATGTACACACGTGTATCAGACTAATTAAAACATAAAAACAAATGACTGACACTGAAATATATATTTTTCATAAGGCAATAACTCAAAAAACAGGAATGTGATAAATCATAAACTCACATATTTGCCTGCATAATATTTGGTGGTTTGGACTTCAAACTGGAAGAAGCAAGCACAGAGCTTAAAGCTGACTCACATGTCCGGTACCACTGGAAATTTCAATGAAAATAAAAGAAAGAATATTTTTGGAAATACCTTTTCTTGTTTTGTTGCCAAAAATTAGATGTGTAACCTATATTGCTACTCCTCTCATGTGGAGTTAGCTTGGCTTGGCACCAACACTGGTGACTGGGAGAAACAGACAGCTACCATAAATTAAATAAAACATTTTAGATATTGTTTGTTAATCCCATACGTGCCTTCAGACAGAGGTTAGCTAAGCTATGTTTTTCCAGTCTTTGTTCTAAGCTAAGCTAAGCTAACCAGCTGCTAGTCTTAGATTTGTATTTATTGTACAAATTTCAGAGTGGTATTCTCTAACTTCTCTAACTATGGGCAATAAAACTAAAAATGTTATTTCTCAAACTTCTGAACTATTCTATCTTTTTTTTCCAACTTAAAACCAGCAGATGTTTCCGACTGACCAACTACTGGTAAAATTAATGAGGTTGTCTGCATTAACATTAGTCTGATTGATTGCTACTGGAAAAGTCAGTAAAATGAGTTTTGTTTCTTCGAGTATACCAATAACGACTTTACAGAAGATTAGCACCTTCATTATGCTGCAGTAGTGATTGTCCTCCAGCTATTATTGACCACACGCTACAAACAATAATGTTGGTTAAACTTTAAAACATAAATCTGGCATGTGCTTGCACTCAGATTATCTACAATAATGCACAAAAAGAATGCAACTGAAAATTAAAAATGATTTTCCTTCACGTTAGCTTTCCAGTTTTGTCGAGTGCAGGTCAGCGTGTGCACGTGCACATGGATGTTTAAAAACTGGAGTATGTGTGTACACTGGAACCATATTTATGTGTTTTTGACAGAGTTGTGTCTACAGAGGTTAAACCTCAGCTTCCAGTAGTTCCTGTCCCCTTCCTGTCTCCTGGTCTGGTGGAGGCCGGTCGCCAACATGCACATCATTCACATGCACAGCAGCCAAGCGGGACACTGTTGAACTCCTCGTCTACTGTATAACAAAAGCCTCCTGTGACACGTGTGGGTGAGCTCAGCTACTTTAAGTGTTTGTGATGGAGTAGTGAGATGAAAGGGACAAAGGTGGGATGAAGAAAAGGTGTTAATGTTTGACACTTCTTTTCTTTTCTGTCTGTAGGGATGCATATGAATAAGTGTTGTGGTTGGTCCCTGTCCCAGAACAGGATGTGACCCAGTTAGTGAGGGAGCTTCGCACTGGACAGAAACCAAAGACGCTACCACGGAGGATCAACACTGCAGTGAATCAAAGCAACTGACCCAAAGCACAGAGGATTAAGTACAGGTCTACGATACCTAACCTCTGAATGTTTTGGCTTAAGTTTGCTCAGCCATGAGAGATTCACTGGACACACTCATTACATTAATCATTTCTAGTTGAAGACGTGTTTTCCCCAAATGGACAACTCTCAGATTTCACACTGCAGAGCTCGTATGAGAAGTCAGATGACTTCCCTCCCTCACCTAATAATAAAATCAGTACAATAATAAAACTGTTACTATTTCTGAACTGTTGTTGTTCAGAAGGGCACATGTTCTAATCTGCTTTTTAATCTACTCTCATTCTTTCTCATAGTTAAATAGGAATACACCGGTGCATAGCAGAAGAAGACTGAATGTAACAAACACTTCTCTCTGTTGTTGGAACACAAATGTTGATTAACACAGGTATATGAACATGTGATTCGCTGCCATTTCTTTCTAATGAAGTGTGCTAAACACACATTATATTTACATTGTTACAATATTCCAGTCACGCAAGTAAAAAGAGAATATTTATTTCAATCACAGAGATATAAAAGTGTTGACCCTCATATTAAATGAGAGGTTGAGGTTAAGAGGATGAGGCATTGGCTTGCGTCTGCGTCTTTTTATATTGCTTCCTACGAGTAATGAGTTTTGACCTGCAATGTCAACTGCTGAACAGTTTTCATGCATCCAGGACTCAAACAGCCTTTTTCTCACCAGAGACAAACATACTTCACATGAACATTATCTACAGAAAGGTGACGTCTATGACTGGGCGACAGGAGATTAGAGTGTTATAGGAAGTGTTTGTTGTGCACAACAGGAAATGACTGATATTGGCAAAAAGAAGTGGAAGCAATAGAAACATTTAATTCCTGAAAGAAAGAGAAAGAACTTTCTTATTTTTTCTCATTAAAGTGTTAATCATTCAGCATCCAATTCTGACTTTAAGACATTTAGGAACATCACTTTAAACACACAAGTCCTCAGACCGTCCTTCATGCAGGATGATTGATTAAATTGCATTGCTTTCAAGCATATTTTTGCTTCTTTGGAATATTGATCTGACACTCTGTGCATTCACCTCCCGCTACTTCCAATTATGGGCACCATTTTCTCAAGCCCTATTCAAAAATAACCCAACTCTGTGAAAAACTGAAAGGCTCCTTGAGAACATTGTTGCAGGCTACACCAGCTCCCTGGTGGTTTCCTGATACAGAATCCTCTAAGAGAAGGAATGAATTACAAAGGAAAACTTAAAGAGCTTTGTTTAAAAGGTTCATTTTATTTTGGGAGGGTATGCAGCACTTTTCAAAAACTTTGCAATTCCACAAGCTAGGTTGCCTTTAAATGAAAAATACTGTAAGATAAAAGAGGCAAAACTGGAGGTGAAGCCCAAGTTAGAAAGTAAACAAACCAGACGTAAACTCTTGGTTCTTCAGGTAAACCGTCAGATTGATCACTTCCACTATAACCTAGAGGATAAATATATATTAAAGAGGGTGTAACTAGCATTTACCTTCATTATAAAATTATGCCAAAAATATAAAATAAAAGTTTCTTTTTCATAAACCAAACCAAAAGATATCCCATTTATTTTGCATAATAATAATAATAATAATCATCATCATCATCAGATGCTCTCCTATGAGAAGCTGGGAACATATGATATCTGGCATTTCTCATTTAAAGTGTCTAAAGTGAAGTTATTTCTATAATTAAAATTTATGGCAAAATGTTGTGTTAATCAATTAAAGGAATCATTATAGCTCACTCCAAAATATTTTATCCTTAATAAACAAGCCTCCTTTCCCACATATGCTCATTTTCTCTCTTCCCTCATCATCTGTTATTTCCCAAAATAACAAATAAACCATTGTCAGACAACAATTATCAGAAGCCACATGCTTCAGTTAAACTAAGTCAACTAAATAAATAAAAATGTCAGTGGAGCAGGAAAGGTCCTTGAATTATGGTTCACGTAATGATTAGTTTAAATTATTTAGTTTAATACGTCCGTAGTGACACTGCAGAATTGAAAACGGTATCTTACAACATCATTCCATTATATTTAATGGACAAGAAACAAGCAAACATGAACTGGTTTTTGGGAGCTTATAATCAATCCTTTAAACTGATGCTGCCATCTGATGAAAAACATTATATAGTCTCTAGTGAAACAGTGAAGACTGAAAGGCAAAGCCTCGGTTGACAGATGTATACCTCACATCACATTTCAGCACAGTGTCTGCTGCTGTTCTTTACAGGACAATTGTTGGTAGAAGTTTTTACGAGATGCTGTCAAACATATCTGTACAACTGCAGAGTAGAAAATGAAATGAGTCAAACAAATACTCAAAGCCATACATTCCTATGGAGAGGGTGTTATTTTTTTTTTTTTTTTTTTTACAATGGGAAATGACTTGCTGGTCATTGATTTATCATCTGGGTGATGTGCTAGTCTACATCAGAGCCAGCCGTCTGGATCCTGTGATCAGAGTGTGCAGAAGTAACCACACATTTCTACGTGTGACTGCAAACAAACAAATGTCACACATTTTCAGTTTGTTATATAACAGAAAAAAGAAAAGATCATCTGCCATCTTGGAAGAACATCTCACACATAACTAAGACAGAAAGCTGTCAATACACGTGTGCTTCACAGGACAGTCAAGATCGCCATGAACCAAATGTGGACACTTCTCTGCTCAGCACTTGGGAGCTGTGGCCACTGCTCTCTACAAAGCAACAAGCCTGAAGTTAAGCTATTTCCTTCATCCTTCATACAAGTCTTGAATACAGTCGATCGTCTGTGCAGCGAGTGAGAGCTGAGCTGAGTTATGTGTAATCACTGCTGCAGCACCATGGGAGTTTTCTCCTGTGCACAGGGAGACCTGAAGTCAGGGTCAGTCACAGACTGGCATTTGTGCATGGTGGATACCTTGGTGTCCTACAATGATGAAATCAGGGATGATCCTTCGAACCTATTTCTCAATAATTCTACCACATAATCCACATGTTAGTCAATGGCACACAGAGCAAAGTGTTGCAAAGTTCACATAAAAGGCTGGAATTATATAGCATACTACAGTAAAGCAGCAGCAAAATTAACTAATATTTGTTAGTGAAAACTTTTATAAAATAAAAAAGGTGACCTATCTTATTTCAAATACGGCATCATAGAAAACCCTCATTGCTCCATCTACTGCTGTGATGTATCTAACAAACTCTCCATGAGCCCCAAAAATGTCTACGGCTGCACTTAAAACAGAGTTTTTATCAAAGCCTTTACTAAAGCAGAATCTACAATTCATTTTGGTCATAAAAAATCTTGCCAGAAGAAAACACACACACATACACACACATACACACAGCTTTCAGTGACTAATCTGCTGTGGGAGGTGGACAGCTTGAAGCTAACAGTGCAGACTCCAGCTAAATAAACCATCTATGGATTGACACATCTAAGTCGGGATACAAGAGAACAGACTCTGTGCGAGAATTTTCTCTTTTACAGTGACACATCAGACTTTTTCGTACTCAACCAACAACAGACACGCTGAGCGATAATTCCCTTCATCAGTATATATATTGCACTTACAAGCCCGGAGACTGTGTGTCTGTGTGACACTGACCAACAAATCTAGAAAAAGAGACTCATCTTCGGATGTGAAGCCATTTGTTGGAGTACAAAGAGCGTTGTTTTGCTTCCCCTGACAGCCATATTATGTTTCCAGCAGGGGGTAAATTCAGTAGTTTACAAACGGTTTGGATTTCCACACCGCTCTTTTGTGCAATCTCAGAAAAATTGGTCAAATTTAATAATACAATTATGTTCAAGGATTAGATAGTGTTAAACTGACACACCAATCGGCTACCATTGACGCAACACTGATATGAAAGAGGAAATAAGACACTAAGCTGTCAAAAAAGGTGTTTAATGTTTCTTTTGATTCACTCTATTTTTGAGCATGATTCCTGATTAAAGCTCTTAGCTGTATGCAAGCTGTAGGTGGGCAGCCAGTTCACAGGAATGCTTTTTAAGCTGTATAAACCAAAGCCCTCTTGGTTCAGTGCGGTAAATGAAAGCAGGCCCTGGGAGACGCACTGAAGCCGCGTGCACGCATGCAGGTGGAAGCCAATGTGCACATGTTCACCAGGTTCATGTCGAACCAAGTGAATTGCACTTTAACTTAAAACCAGCATATCAAACACAACATGTAGGTCAACTTAGTTGTCGCGAGGAGGAAAATATCCCAGACTGAAATTGAATCAACTCTGATGGTTCAAGCTTCGAGCAGAGAAATTTCTACATCAAGGCTGCTTTTTTTTTTAATCAGTTCTTTTACAACCAGCGTCAGACGTCTCACCAGGCTAATGGTGCCTTTTCCTCTTCAAGATTCAATTCTATTTTCGAATGGAACGACATAAACATCACAAGGCATAAGACAACAATGGCATGTAGAAATGCTTCACAAAAGATTTTTTTTTCTCGACACAAGGCTCAGTGCCTCAAATAACAGCTGTGATTAGTGTGAAAGATAAATGAGAAAGATGGACCTGAGATAAACAGCTCCTTCTCCATTGTTGCCTTGTAATTAAAGGCCTTTTTAATCCCTTTATTATAATCACATATTCAGCCCATCACTCATATCTCCAATACTATCTGGCCCCAGGTGTGTACCATTAGAGAATGCAAATATACTTTGCTCATTATGCAGTGTGCAGACGTGCGCATACTTGCACCCTCCTTGCCCTCTCTGCACTTGCTCTTTCTATTTCGTCGACTCATGCCGGTCTCCCAATCTCTCCTTGACTCACTTCAAAGAGAACCCCCATCCCTCTAAAAGTGCCATTCTCCTTGGTGCTTATGGCTGATAGGCTGTGGCCTCATTCCCTCTCCGCTGCAGCCTGTCCCCATTGTGTCCCACTCTCACAGAGCAGTGTGTGGGTGGAGGACAGACTGGCTCTTGAAAGTGAATGCCTGACATGGATGTATGGACTGGAGGTGTATCCTCTCACCGAGCTAAACTATCATCCACCTGCAATTCCCGGCTGCCATATGCATCCTTCTCTGAGTGGGGGAGAGGCGAGAGACAGACATGGACTGAGAGTGCTTGTGACACTCAGATGCCTGTTTAACTCTTGAAGAAGCTAATCATCGGACTGAGGTACTAAGGATGATGGGTTGGAGGCTTTCAGAGAGGGGGGAGGTTGCTTTAAATGCAAATCCCTTTCTTATAAAAATCGGTTCCGTTTAAAAGGATTTCTGGGAAACGATCCACATTTCCACGGCAGGGGAGACAGTCAGCAAGAGAAAACGGCATAGCACCAGTCAAACATCAAGGAGACAGAGGACGTGGAAAGAGTGGCAAAAGAAAAGGCTACATGTCTGTGAAAGAAGGGATTGAGGCTCAAGTAAGGCCTCTTAGATAAAAACATCCTTTCTGCGTTTGAGACTTAGTGAGTTTTAGTTTAGATTGTTAAGCATTATGCCATTCATCATGCTAATATGCTATGAACAAGTCAGAGGGTGAAAGAATAAACAGATGACAGACTGTGTACTAAATGTTAGAACATCCACCCTTTTGAGAGCTGGTCTCAGTCCTACCTTCCACGTTAAAGTGGTCTGCTATCAGCAGAACATATAAATATGAGCCCTGAATGTTTTAATTACACATTAACAAGTCTGTTATGTCTTGTTTAGCAGGATATGAGCAACTGGTGAGTGTAGTACTTTTTAAAGCAAGATACAGATGTGCAGAGGCCTGGCTACTTCCAACCGACTACAATCAATCAACACCACCACACAGAAATTTCAGTGAGCCTCCGCTCGTGAGAAAATCTGAGCACCTTTGGCAACAATACATCAGCTTTTATGATGGATTATAGAGGTTTTTTTTACAATATGTTTCAAATCATGTAACACTAATGGAAACGTGAATCTCATTACTCCCACTATGCCCCTAGTCCATCTACTTGTAGCTGTGTGAGCTCATTGTTCACAACGGAGGCAGCATAAAGGCTGCCAAACAAAAGATGTTAATGTCACCTCTTTTGTATAGGGTTGCTTTAGTTGCTGAGAGAGCAACATGGAACAAACCACTGCTGTTTGTAAAGTTTGCAAGGGACCAGATGATGCTTCATCCATCTTTCTATTAACAAAGGCTAAAAAAGTGCTGTCAGTGTTTTTCAAACCAAAAACAAGACAGAACCACTCTAAACAAATTGTACTGGCAGCTGTACTCTCTTGTTGCATGCTATGGTGGAGAAAAGGAGGCAGCAGCTGCAGTAACATACTACTGTATGATGCAGAGGATAACACTCCTCATTGTCAGCGAAAAGAAAGATGGATTTACAAAGCTCTAACTACCAGCTCCCCTGCCAAAAATAAACACTTTTGCAGAAGAGTCGCTGCAAAGTTCAGCAGACAATCACACATCAACTTCAAGATTCTCAGTTACAGTATTTCTCCACCACAACTGAATTTTGGTCAACTTACATAAACGCATGATACGAGAGCCTTATGGTGCATTCTAGCGATGACGTTTTTGTGCTTTTGTACAAAACTTGAGTGGAAAATCTGGGGATTTGGAAGATTATTGCAAAAATATATTTACATTGGGCTGAGGTGAAAAGATTGAGTGTATCAATAAAAGCAGAATGTATCAAAGTGCAATAAGACCAGATTTAGCCAATTAATCATGACTTACATGAAGTGTCTGACTTATTCATCCCTGGTGCTTCTGTTGCACCAGGGAGATGGAAAATTGCAGCAGAGGAAAAACATTAGATCTGTGCAGAGCAATGACAAGGCTGTAACCTCCCTTTAATTAATACACGACACACACTTAAATGCCACATTTCCATGTTTTCGCATCAGTTTTGTTAATTTCTGACTCGATGCGTACTTCAAGTACGTCATCTCATTCTCGTTCTGCAATAATTTACAGAAACCAAAAGGGGAATTAACACCACCTGGATTATTAACCTGTTACACCTCAGATAATCACACAGGTGATATAGTTGAAAATAGCTTCAAGCCATTAAACAGAAAATAATCATATCAGAAATGTGCCCTACATGTCTTACAACATGTTCGAATCACTTCTGACAACACTGCTAATGATTAATGCTGTGGACCCGAACAGAGGAGGAGAATGCAGTACATCTGTCACTAGGTGCATCTTGCCTTTGTTAAAAGGGAGAAACTGTACGTGCAAGGATCAGGAGAGGCAGGGAGGAAAACAAAATGGGTACATTATAGGTTGAGTGTGTGTGCAGGAGGATAGGAAACCGTAATAGCTGACATTCAAAAAGTTAAATATGCTGTAAAATCTTAGTAGGGCTACATTAAAAAGAATTATTAATACTAGATAAAAAGCTTCAGTTTTTTTCCCTCAATTTAAGGCCTCAGTTTTACTTTTCTGTATAGGATATATTTTTCATATGCGAGACACAACTGTTTGTTTTTTTTGTGTGACAGTATGCGTGAATACTCGTTGCTAATTTCCACCCAAAGCTTGTTATTAATTTCCACCCAAAGTAATTATCTGATCAAGGGGCCTGTGTTTTAATTTTCATGGCAGACAGACGGAGGAGAGATGCATGCACTGAACGAGCAAGTGGTGTGTGTAAGTGCGTCATTTATCCTTTAGCTGGGAAAGGAGGAGAGATTTGGCAGCTGTGAGCTTCATCTGCCCTCCCATCACATCATTACAGAATTCCCTTCTAGGTCAAGAACAAGAAGGAGGATGATCCAGAGTGTGCTGACAGAAGAATGGGCCATTACCCCACACACAGAAACCAGACATCTTGTTCACACTTGGTGAGACACAGATGTTCTGGAGCCAGTTGGCAAGGCACTACGACCCCTCAGTTACATTCTTGTTCTCCATAGCATATCTGTGCTGCACCTGTTTGGAACCAACACCTTGTAAACATCAGCAAGGGGAAAACAGAGCCAAGTTAACTGAGACTATTTTAAGGGATTTTCTAGCAGACACATTTAGCAATTCTGCCAGGAAAAACCTACTGGACATTGCTTCCCACACACAGATCTGAGGCTAAGTTTTGCCTGTGTCCCAGAGAGAAGTATTTTCTTCTGGTTGTGCAGCAGCTGTGAAACCTGTAGCCACAGCTGGAGGAGATGCTCCACTAATGGCCTGGCTTCTAGAGGACTCATAACCAAAATTAAATGTCTGGGAAAATCCCAGACTCCTCTCCTCAAACACTAAGTCAACAGCATTCTTCCCGCAAGAACTCAAACTCTCAGTAGCTGTGGTAGCTTAACATTGTCTTTTAAATACAAGATTGAAAACCACCCTTAAGATAACCATGGGTGATGTCACGTACCCTACATCCATGTGTTTGCACAGCGTAGAGTAGAAGCCATACTCTAAGTCCCTGTAAGAAGAAAGGGTACCGGATACATAGGGTCCAGCCTTAAACCAGAAGCTGACGACAGATTGGTGTTCCTGCTACTCAGTATGTGAAATCATGCATGTTCATGGTGTTCCTGTTTACAGGAGCTATTGATTGGAATGACAAAACTTAGGGAAAGTTTCATGATTAAAATGGTCATTGTTTTAATGGCATGGTATGTTTTTACATACAATAACACCTGCCGCACACATCAGCGCATGTTGGCTATTGGCCGGAAAAATGGCTGTTGTGTCAATGTCCGGTTGTATGTTAAAATGCACACTGTACATACGTCCATTTCTCTGCATTTAACACTAACAACTGAGGGAAAATGACACATTGCACAAACATGCTGATTATGCCACAATGAAGCACCATTACTGTAAGCAGCTGTGTTTAAGCTACACAGAGCTGATAGGGAATAACTAACAGTCTTCCACACAAACACAACCACATGCAGATATGATGCTTTTAAAAACCCTGCAGTTCAACAGCTTTGATCCTCAGTAAACACAGGCTTATTATTTCCATAGACCATCTTCTATCAAAGGTTTTTGCAGAAAGTTGCCGCAGCAGCAAATTGAAAACTAAAACCTTGTTTGTGTTAACTTGATGAAACTTCCCAATTAACTTCACAAAAAGACAAACAATTTGAAATAAACACCACATTCAAGTTTGTCAGAGTGGCTCTCTGCAATGCTGGCCTCCACCCCTGCACTAAGCAAATCAGCCAGACATGTTGTTATGTTGATGATGTAGATGTATACTCACCTGTAAAACTAGACAACCTGAAACCACAATTTCCTTTTAACAGACATGCAATTTAGGCTGTATTATTTATTCCTCCGGGGCTAACTGGGCTCATCCAGGCTAATTTGCCTGCTGTGTCAAATCTGCTGTCAGAAACTAATGTAAATTAATGAAGCAGATTATACATTTGATACAAAGTGTTAGATGTGTTTTTCCACAGGCTAATAGCTTCTAAAAGGTAGTATTGATTTTAGGGAAAGCTGGTTAAGGGTCCCTCAGGAAGCAGCCTAGGAACATTTTGATGTCTTGAAGGTAAAAACTAATACTGACTGGGTTTTAGAAATGGTCTTCCTGATGACATTACAAGGGTAAAACACATATTTTTAATTATTTCTTTGGCAATATTGTGAAAAACTGACTAAATTAAATAATCCACTGCCTGAAGGAGGAGGAGAAAAGAATCACTGATTTTCTGAACATTTCCACTCTGACATTAATGATGGGATTAATGCTATGCTGGTAACATCCAATACTTCTAATTAGTGAGGCTGCAGTCATATCCTGCCATTATGTTTCTATGATGACTCTCCTGAGATTTAGGAGTTCTTCTGAGCTGAGCATGGTATGCTCTTACATTTTTCAGTAAGTAACTGGATACAATAATATCTAGACAGCTCACTCAGCCATGCAGCCACAGAAAACAAGTGTAGGCTGCAATAAAAAAAAAAAAAACTGAAACCAGACTCACCTTCTTCTGCTGAAGCCAGAAGATGCAGGAGGATGTAACCCAACAGGATGCTCCAGTATGTCAGCTCCATAGTGCTACTAAATGGTAAAAATTGACCAGGCTTCTGTTTCGCCTTGAATTAAAAATCAAGTGGCACTTGCAGCTCGGCTGTGCACTCACTGACCACAAGCCGGTCAGCATTTAAAGTGGACTTCAGTTCAGACAGCCTCACACTGTGGTCAAAACACTGCAGCACGAAAATGCACTCAAGCAAAGTGCGTTTGTTAATACACAGCACACTGATGCAGCTGCTCTCACAGGAGGGAAACTTCTCCGTACTGTCCAACTTTGTGTTGTGGTGAAAGTCCAGGCAGAAAACAACAGGCAGGAACAAACCACGGTGTTGCAGCCTCTCTCCCAGCTCAGTCCTGTCAGCACAGAGGATGCATGGTTGAAACTTGCTCGGCTTCAGACGCTCTTTGTGCTCCACACTTTTCCCAGGTTTCCCCCCTCAGCTCGATGACTGAACACGCTGAATCCGCAACCAGGGCACCTCACTGTATATCTGTTAGTTGCACAGATAATCCACATTATCGCTCGGTTCCTACCATCTTCTCGTCATGCTCACTACACGACACGCCAAAGTCTTTTCCCCCTTTTCTCCTTCAAGCACCAGACTATCTGGCTGCAGGGGAAAAAAAACACACGAAAGGTGGATATTGCGCGACAGGTCTAGTCTGGCCTGGTTTTACGGGAAAAATACGCTGAAACTGAGAGAAAATGTCTGGGTTGTTCTTTGGATAAGTGAGCAGACTGGACGCACGGCGGAGCCTAAAAGTTGTGTAGTTAAGTCGCTCACAGGGTTGACTCCACTGAGCTGGTCACCGACCACTTCATAACCGCATCAGACCCTGAGACGAATGGCTTCAACAAGCTCCGCCCACCCCAGTTTCCATAACAGCGGAGTCAAGAAACCGCGATAACATACGGGATTTCCGGAGAGCCCCTTAAAAATAAAAGCCACATTTCCAAACATCTGCAATGTGACAAATCAAGCATCATTTAAAGAATTAAAGACACGTTCCCATAAGATCTAATTTAGTTCTGTTTCCCCACATTCCCGGTAGCTACTCATGAATGGATTACTGAAGCTTTTTCTCAAGTATAACTTGTGAGCCTAACCCTCAAAGTGACGATAAGAGACTCAAAATAACCACAAAGATAATCCAATCCCTGACCATAAGAGAAAAATATGTAAATGTCTTCTACTGCATGTCTCTCCATCCTGGAAGAGGGATCTCTCCTCTCTTCCTACAGAGTGTATGGTCATTTACCATGCATAAAAGATGGGTATATCTAGGCTACATGCTGTTATGGCATTACCATTTTCAGCCCACATGCTTTTTCATGTAAAGAAGCAGATTTAGTATGCACTGAACCTGCTCATTCATCATAGCCTACATGTCCTTGGTGGCTTTCCACACATGCTCCACTGGGACACACCTGCGTTTCTAAGTTGAATGTATGTTTCCTCATATATCCATTAATAACACTGTAGGAAAGGCCACTTATGCTGTATCCAGCTCCCTTTCTCTGTTTCAAATTCAGGCAGTGTCTAACACAAACTTCTGTTTCTTTCCACACGATGCACATCACGTTGAGCACAACAAATCACAGACCTATGCTTTTATTTTGACAACAAATGTTCGCAACTTCCTGTGTTGTTTGAATAATTTCTTTCTCCTAATTCGAAATTAAGTCAATCTTCTTTACAAGTACTGGCATGCTGTTTCAGTAAACTGTCCTGTGGATAAAACCTGCAGATGAGTGTATGTCGGAGAGCAGTTCATTCCTTTTGCTGACCAAAACCAAGCACAGCTTTTCTAAACTATGTCTGACAGCCTGTAACATTTACCAGCTTCCCAACTGGGGCAAATCAATGCCAGAGAGCAGCGCCACTGAAGAATTCAGACCCTGTGGACAGAGCTAATAACTTTTAACCACATGTCTGGTGTGTGATCTCCAGTTGAGGTCAAACAAACTGGCATCTGCAAAATACTAATAGACCAAAGTAGTCACTTGACTCATCCTCCCATATTGCATCTAGTATTTGTTTACTTGCACTTTTAATGAAAAGGATTCTGCATAATAAGCATTTCTAGCAATAAAAAGCACTATCATACCTTTGTGTCTCCTCGCTTAAAACTTGCATGTTTCCTGAAACGTGTGTATTTTGCTGCAACTAGCCATCCTGAATGTGGAATACTTTAATGAGAGTAACACTGCCGATTCATTACATAAGTGTTGCAGCACAGCCTATTTTCTTATTTAATTAATGGATGTTTTCCTCAAGGGGAACTGAACGAAATCACTTTTTGAAGATCTGGGAAAGACAGCAGCATAAATAAGAGAAAATGCAAATTTTAAGTCTAAATGACAAAATGTAAATAAGACATTAGCAATTCAAGCTCACTAACAAGGCCAGACCAGTGTTTAATTTTGGCAAGGCCAGAGCACTGTTTATTCAACTTGTATAGTTTTATGTCTGTAATTCAGCGTAAGTGGGTGAAACTCTGAGTCAAATTAAATTTATTCACTCTGGAAGAAGAAAATATGAAAATGTAGAAATATTAGACTATGGTGAGATCTGTACAACATGAGAAAATAAGTCAAGTATATATATTGTCTTGTGTTCAGCTGCAACATTGTATGACTACTCACTATAATAATCAAATTCAATAAGGAAGAAAAATATGTTCTATCCCAACCACTGTAACAAACTTTTCTGTATGTTTGTAGTGTGTCATATGAGACAGGAATAAGGATAGAAACTTAAAACAACATGCATAAGGGCAATGTTTGAGGGTTTTCAGCTCACCAAAGTTGTCACATTTGCTGTTTGTAATTCATAAAATTCCTCTTCATAAGCTTTAATCTGGCTCTCACTTCCAGCACTGACAAGCTGCAGTGGGAATTTCAGTGGGAACTCATCAGGAAATAATTGTGAAACAAACAAAACTGCGAAATATTCTTGTGAAGTTCCAGTTTTCTGCTTCACTTCAGGATTCTTAGAGGCTATTATGTGTAAGAGTTCTGGGATCAGGAACACGCAGCTGTTTGTTAACTGTTTGTTCACACTATGCATCCTTTTTGCAGAGGCTGTATTATCAGACCTTTGAAATCGGATTAGTGATTATCACAAAACGCTGAAAACATGTAAGAAGAGGACACACCTTAGAATGGTTTGGCTGGTTTGGGTGTGCCTTTTCTATGGGAGGAAGAAGACATAAAAGAAGAGGAAGGAGTTGATTTGTCCATGTGTTTTTTACATACTGTGCTCATAGCTGGTTCGTTAAATGTAGAAACACAATGCGAAATTATCTTCCATAATTATAGGTATGGACCTATAGCATGCATTCAGTTTCAACCATGCATCCCTAATAAGATAAAGAGCTAAAATGATTTTTCACAGTGCTCTATACCTGCGCGCAAAGAAAAACCGGTAAAATAGAAACACGTTACCATTTTCTTGCCCAAGCTTCTTGCAGAACAGGAGCAGGAGCTCTTTTCTCAACTTATTACTGTATTACCAGATATCCTTTTTCATTTCTGCTTCTGTTCTCTCACATTTCCACAGAGACAGAACAGAAGCACTGCCTCCAATGTCCTCGAAAGTCTTTCTGTCTGAATTATCATTTCTTTTGCAGTAACCTCAGTCTGATCACTCTGTGTATTATTTCAGCACATGGTTCTGTTAGCCAATGCATTTTCCATAGTAGCATATAAATCACATTTGTGGTCATATTTAAGCCCCATTTTTTGCTACTATGGAATGAAAGTGGCCCAGCCAGGTGACTTCATAAGCCTCGCAGCTTATAAAAAGACACTACAAGGCTGCATTTTAATATTGCTCTGATACTGTCACATTGCTGTCAAATCTTTGTCACGTCAGATTACTTCTGAGGTTGATATATTTAACTATTCCTCTGCAGGCAGCATGCTGTTTTCTAAGTAGAATGGGCATAAAGATGTCCTTTTTCAACAGAAGAACAAAAGTGTAGATTTAACTTTGTTCAAATGTATAGAAATTCGCTATAGGAATCTCTTCTCTGGCAGAATTGTCTGCAGCCAGGTGTTTTCATAGAGAGCTGAAAAAAGGCATACAACTCATTAGATTTAATCTGACATTAACCAGAGAACTGTGGCACAAAACAACAGGAGTCTGTGTTTTCTTAGTCTATTATCTTGCAGCGCTTCTGAAGCCAGAACAAAGCAGCATTTTACTGGTAAAATCTTGCGCCACACCCTGTCATGCACCAACTTGTGCAATAGTGAATCATCTAATTTTCATGCAGTCAGTGTGATATGTGGATAAAAAGAGCAGTGAAGCAGCCAACCTGACATCATTTGGATTTAGGTTTATTTTGTAAACAAAGGAGTATAGAAGTCAAGTTGCCAACTGGGACAAATCAGGGATGGAGGAGCAACATGAGGGGACAAAGAATCTGGTACTAGATGATGCAGAAGGCTCAAATAAATAATACAGTACGAACATGTAAAGGATCTGTGTTTGATCCTCTACTCCAGGCTGTAGCTGTCGTGTTATAATGAAGGTAACAAATGATGCTGACAACCTCCTGTGCGTAGCCAAAGTGTTTGGTAGACTGATTGAAATGTCTTGTTGAAGTCTATGACTAACAGTAGACAAAAACAAGCCTGCTGTATTATTGTATGTGATCTAAAAGGATTATCTTGACTAAAGAATTAAATCTGAGCAGAACAACACAGGCACACCCATCTGATACATGCACAGTTAGGTATAGAGAAAACTTGTAAATGTAATGAACTGAAACATATATTGACCTATTTACTGAAAAATGTCCTTTATTTCAACATTCATATGTAAATGTGTTCAAAAACACTTAATGTCACCATCCCAAAGTCTGGGGTGTGTAATATGCTAAAAGCAAAGGTTCAGCGATGGCTTGGATCACCTCAGGTTCTCGGATGATATAGGCACTGAGTTGTTTGATAGGTTGGGCTGTACTGAAATGCTTTACTGGTTTCCCATGCAGACTCAGTTCTGAGGTTGCTCTGAGATATTCTTGGTTGAGTCTACTTTCCAAACCTCCAAGACACATGTCAGCTGTTCTTTCATCCAAATCCATCCGTGTCACTGCAGCTCTGGACCCCAGCAGCAAGCATAAAGAGGTATTACTCCATCATCAGCCTGTGGTGAAACAGGCTCAGAATAACTACTGGTAATACAGACCAGCTTGCAATGTGTAATGAATGCCATCTTTAACCCATCAAGAGTTGTGATGTTGAACTGTTTGACAACTATCCTGCTAATTTAACTCTGCTAGCTTCCTCATTTATCCGTGTTTGGAGCGAAATCTAACTCTACTCGCTGGCTGATTTAATTATTCCATTTGGAAGAATTAATTTCTAATTTCTCCTTATTTTAAAATGACTTTCAGGAAAACAGATTGCTAGAAAAGGATTGTATGTACATCTGTGACATACAGGGTTTCAGGAGTTTCAATAGATGAATCACTTCAGTGATTAAAGAGACAGTTTATCCAGTGAGTCAGTTACTTAATCAGGGGGACATTTCAAGTTCTAATTTTGAAGAAACCACATTACTTTGGCAAGTTTTTCAATAATCCATCTGTCAGGCGTCTGTTTTGCGCCACGTCCAAGTGCATTCTCCCACCAGCATGTGGATAGATGCATCACATACCCTTGTATATGGCGCAGACACTTTTAATGGCTGACAGAAACATGTGGATGGGAGTAACGTGACTGTAAGGTCTTCACAGTATGCAGATCTAAATCCTGTTTGTGACCTTTGGATGTCCTTCTTTTTCTGTGTCATACTTTATATCACTTTCAGCTGTTATAAAGCAGCAGAGCCCAGACTGTGGTCAGTCATGGACTGAAATACCTCACATAACCCCAGCACCAAGAAAATTGATAAATAATTGAATATTACTAATTTTAAACCTCTTCACTTAAATAGTTCTCATTTCCACTTATGAAGCTTTCAGTGTTTTAATCCAAGAGTGGTTCAGGTTCAAATTTTAAGGAGTTAATTGTATGACTATTTACACAGGAGGTATATTCAAAATTAGGAAAGTTTCTGGAGAACTAATTGAATCTCGTCATAATACAAGTCCATTTTACCTTTCGAGAAAGCCATTCTCAAACAGGATTAGAAAATATTACAAAATTATGAATTCTGAGTGTCTGGGTATTACACATGTCAAATGTTATGTTTTTGGTCTTTGGATTAACTATTTGCTTTAATCAGATCCGAGATTGTGTCTTATACAGATGATACAAATATACAATGAGCCAGAGGAAAGCATGGATCATGGCAACCATATACACAGTCAAAATGTTTTTGTAGTCACACATGCTATAGCATAGCATATGATTAAATGAACATATTCTGATTGTGTCCTTTCCTAAAAAGAAAATGGTTCCCTGATGAGACACAGGGAGGTGGGTGAGCGACTAGCAAATATGAAACAGTAAGTATGTGCAAATGCAGCTGAGAGGAGCTTGTGTAAGAACTGAATATGGAGAATGAGTGCCCTCCTCTGGTCGCACTGGTACTTTCTTTTTCACCTGTGGAACTGTGAGCTATCAAATCATCAACACTGACAAACAAACAAACAAACAAACAAAGCAAGGTTTATGAGTCCATTTTCAGAAAGCATTTTTAAATTTATTTTATTATTTTATAGCTAATTTACAACAAGCGCTTCACTGAACTGGAACATTTTATTTTGCTTGATATTGTCATCTTTAAATATATTTTTCTGCATCAGTTGACTTTGTTGTAACTTTGTAATCAGTCTTTTCTGTAAAAATTCATATATTTTATAAGGAATATCACACTATGATACGGATGGCTGAGAGAGATATTAAGAAACACACCGAACCCTCAAATAAAGAAACTGAAAACATATTATTCCATTCATGGACACGTTGTCATGTGTTGTTGTTTCTATGATTCTCTTATTGTGAAAATGTAAATGAATGTGTGGACGTGCTGATATCTTTGTGTGTGTGTGTGTTTGTGTGTGTGTTGCCCTCCCGGCGTGTACAGATGTTGTTTCTGCGTTTGGGCAGTTAAATGGGGCTGTGGCTCTGATGAACTCTGTACTTGCATCAATTCATCAGTGAGCATGGCTAAATCTAAAGCCACGCAGCACTCCAACATCTCTGTTGTATTTACAGCATTTCTGGCCAAGACTTAAAAGCTTTCTCACTGTGAAAAAAATACAAAAATATACAGACTTGGAGATGGAACCATTGACAGTTCTAAACAAATATTAAATCATATAGAAAAACAGAAATTGATACTCATTCACAAGCCTCTGCTGTTCCACCTTAAGCTGAGAGAAGCATGTGAGCAAAAATAAACAGACAATAAATATGAATGGTCACTTCCATCAATACTTCCACCTTCACTCTTATAATTCAGGACAATGTAAATACAAACACATGCTCATAAAATCTTGGAGTCGTTTTGCTTTCACTCATCTTTTTCCTCTTGATACCTGTAGCAGTGCAAACTTCATAAATACTGTTTTAATCTTATACACGTAAAACCATCTTCATTGCATAACATCATGGCAATATTGCACTTCATCTTCATGTGTCTGTCTCACTCTCTCGCTCTAACACACACACCATCCATTTATATATTATACATTATAACCACTAGTGGGTGTTATAAACTATAGTTATTCTCATATAATTTTTATTTTTATACATAACACGCACTTTCTCATCACTCACACACGCACACACACAAGCAGAAAACAGACACACACAGCTGCATTGTATATGTTCCAACTCGTTTTCAACTTATACAAGGACATATTAAATATGTCACTTTTCAAAGCTCCAGTGTGAGGTCTGCTTTACATCGACTTGAATGGTCCTGTTATTTCGTTTTGCTGCATTTTACAACAATAAAATGGGAACGTGAGTAAATTCAACAACCAAACTGCAATATTACCCAAAGAAATCAATGGAATATTGTTTGGAGATGTTGATTTTTACAGACTTGGTTCCATTAGAAATTGTCATAAAAAAGATATATATATATATATTTATATTTGTATATATAGGCCATTTATTTGTTAAACATGACTTAGCTAAATTTGTGTGGACACAGGGAGGGAGAAAGAAGCAGAGAAAAAGTGGAAGAGAGAGAATAAAAGAAGACCTATTCCTCCCACACAGAAGAGTTTCCACACATGAACGTGCGCACACACAGCGACACATGTGCACATACACACGCACAAGCACACACAGACACACACACACGCCATGGCTTTTGCTGCGGCCACTGGAAATGGTGTGTATGTCTGCGGTTGAGGGATTCTTTTGGAAGAGAGATCGGTGAGTTGGCTGTGGTGCAATGAAGCTAACAGCTCTGCTGTTTGTGCCTAGAGAGATAACATTCATCCTGGATTCTGACTAGCTGGTCAGAACAGCCAGTCCCCCCTTAGAGGAGTGTGCTAGGTTACAGCTGAGGTTACAACTCTAAGTGTCTGTGTGTGTGTTAGGTGTTAGGTGTGCGTGTTTGCGCGTGGGTGCGTGAGTGTGTGTGCATAAGAGAGCAGAGGCTAAATGGTATGTCAGAGCATCTACTGCGCTCAGGACTGGCCTCTCATGAGCATATTTCATTACTGTGTCCCACTTGTTTTCCTTTATCCTTGGTGAGACATGCTAAAAAGCTCCTCCACAATAAGGATGTGCAGAAGGAGAACACACCCTAAAATACTCACCATTCTTTTTA
>OMLM01000942.1:38919-81439 GCA_900302695.1 Helostoma temminkii | reverse complement strand
ACAGGTTTTGTCTCCTATGGCCACTGTTTTTGAGGATGCATGCACAAATTCAAGATATGAGTTTTTAGCACTATAGTTATTGGAACTCCTTTTAAATAATTCCTTGAAATATTCAACATGGGCGATTCAAAAAACGTTGGTTTTGGCCACTGAGGTGTACCTCACACCCATAACCAAGAAGAGATTCACACACAAAAAAGGACTTTTGTTGAGAAAAGACTCCTTGTCAAGAGGGACCCTGCAGGATCTGGGCCCTCTGTTCTCCCTTCCCGTCTTCCCTTTTCCTGTCCTGAAACAAGGCAAAGCTGACAGGAGAAGGAGGAGAGAAAGCCAGGATGTGTTATAAAAAGAGGGGCCAGTGTCTTTTGGGACACCTCCTTTTCGGACAAGGTGTTTGACAGGTGTGTGACACTTCACACGGGTGGAGAGGGTGAGGTGGTCTTTAAACTACCTCAGTGTCCATCCCTCTACTCTCTTTCAAGCCCTGCTCAGACACAATGCCTTGTGTCCTATTGTATATCCAGACTGTATCTAGATCTAGACGACATGGACTGTAGTTCACACTCTGCATCAAAATGCACCAGACATTTCTCAAGAAATCACTTATGATTGGATTCCGCTTTGCGTTAGATTTTATCTGTTGGGAAACTTCAACTGCACCTAAACAGGAAAAATGCACATTACACACTAAATTGTTTGGCATTGCTAAATAACCAGTGCTTAGGACATCTGAATCACCAGTTTTGGGTGCAGTCACAGCTGTACTGAAGCTGTCCACATGTGGCCAATATCAATTTTAATGCTAAGTGTGAGCAGGGCCTCAATACTCAGTCATGTCTTATTAAAGTGGAATAGTAATAGTGAAGTCTTTTCTCTCAGTCTGTTTTAGTTTAATTACACAAAACGGTGTTCACATCTGTTTCAATGTCTCTTTTTTGGCTTCGTTCTTTGCCTCACTGTGTCACTTGTGTTTGTCTTAGTATGCATTTGTCTCTCTGTGTCATTCTCTGTGATTGCCTAAGCACTGACTTTGCTGGAGGACGGATGGGCAGGCGAGGCCGGCTTGGCTGTGAAGGTGAAGGGTGGTGTTGGTAGGTGGTTGTGAGGAAGAGGGGTTGGGGTAAGTGCAGCATCACAGCCTCTCCCGAGTGGGAATCCAGATGTAAGGCCCTGATTGCTCCTCGATCACTGTCTTTACTTTGTGATAGACCTCTTCAAAGCTATCCCCTTCCACGACAGCTGCACCAGGAGGACACAGGATGTGTGTGGAAGGAGAGAAAACAATGAGGAATGGAGAAAAAATTTCACAGGCAGTGGAAAACAAAGAGAGAAGAGGGCAGGAAGCCAACAAAAAGTAAATATTAGAAAGGAAAAGAAAAGAGAGACAGGAAAAAAAGATCAATGTTTATCAGATATGTTTGTGAGAGACTGTGACACATTATCAATTAATACACTGTACATAATTAGTATAGTTTGCTAATCGTGTACACTTTCATTATTGTTATACAAAAGCTGCATCTGCATTATGAATATATTCAAATACGTTTCAGTCTCCCACATATTTTTTGCAGTCTAGCACATATTCTTTCATATTCTTGCTTGATAAAATGTCATAAAAAACAGCTGTTCATGATTTGTCATAAATTGTAGACAGCAGTAGATTTCCCAGGAAACGTAACATTCATCTTTTGATTGCTGTGATTTGACCTAAATGTGTCTCTTAAATGTTAAAAACCCAGAATCTGCATTTATTTTCTCATTTAACTCATTGTGCAATGCCAGAGCATTGTGGGCGAGGCACTGGTGTTTGGCATTAAACGGTAAAATAAAAGGAAACACATTTTTACTCTCTAAAGTATGAACAGACACAAGCAATGAACCAAATATATGAACAAGCTGCAACAAAAACATAAAATGGAGGATTTCTATGAACACCACCCCACATCAAATAGATTGTGCTAGAGTACAGTGGAGTGCAAACACAGGGGTATTACCATCTGCTGCTGCGATATTCCAAACCCAAATCCACAAGTAAGTATGCAGAGTATGTACGCTGTGTAGGAAATTTGTTTGGTACTTATAAATCCAAAGCTCTAGATACATAATTTCTGTGTATCTAGTCAATGTAGATGCTACATGCACTCTTACCTGAGAAGCACTCTAGGAAGTCTTGTTCTAGTTTGAGAGCTCGGTCCATTCCTTTCCTGGCCTGCTCCTCTGTCAGGCGAGTATTGATCTCTCTGTCATTGGCAAACAAAATCACCAGTTGTGTCAGACTTCCACGATCTATTCGCTGCTTCTCAAATATGTATTTCGCATGTATATAAACATGTATAAACACGTATAAAAAAGAACTTCTGCTGTACATACAGGACATTCTCCAGTGACTTGGGCCGAACAAAGATGGCGATGGGATGAAGCTGAGCTGCTTGTAGCCTGCGCACTGCATTAGCCGATACATCCAGGATGCAGTGTTTCCCCTGCTACTTGTGCACACAAAAAAGGACAAAGAGAATAAGCATGAATGAATACAGGCTTATTATAAAACACAATTTTTTTTTTTTATTTTAAAATTGCTGTCATTAATTATTATTTCCCAGTACAACATGTTGCCTCACACCTGCTCAGCCACCTCACGGACGCTCTGGACACTTGTGCCATACAGGTGACTGTTGTACTGGCCTGCCTCGATGAACCGATGGCTCTGAATGTCCTTCTCCATCTGTTCCCGGGACGACACAAAGTGATAGTCGCGACCATCCACCTCATATTCCCTCTTGGGCCGCGTGGTGTCTGTAAGGCAAAGAACAAAACAATAAAAGTAACACACACGCTCACACCACTTCTCTCAAAATTAAAGTAATTTCATCTAAAATGAAGGATGCATTATGCAGACATCACCTAAAATGGCTGCAAGTGGCAGCAGTGACATCAAATAAAAACTACAGTGTGGATCAGTCTCTGTAACTGACAGCGTAATTACTCACGTGGGACACAAGATCCAAACTTATCAGGAAACTCAGACAACAGGTCATCATTTATCCTGTCCTTCACTGGACCAAGAATGATAATGGGCCTCGCATAGTGAACTTAGCATCAGGAGAAAGACAGGAAGAAAGTGGAACCATTCAGGAAACAGGACTGATAACAGAAATGAAATTTTAAATGAAATAACCAAACATTCTTCTGTATGACCTTACCTTCCACTTGGGTGACTGTCTCATAACTGTGTGAGGTTTTATCTCTCCCTGGAGACAGAAGACAGACGCATTCGGACAATTTTATTTTTAGCATAAAAAAATTACTTTAAGGTTCATGTGTGCCTTTTTGAGTGTGCTGAATGTGATGGATTTTCAAATGTTGGAGCTAATACTAGTGGGTAGAAAAAGGACTCTGAATCTGTAGTTAAGGGCAGTTAACCTATTTGCATTACGTGCTGTTATCTGCGCCTGTGTCATGGATACACACCATAGGATCCAACAGTGTGTATCCACTCACTATTTTCATATAAATATAATCATGAAGTGAAAGTATTCTGTTTCTGTGTTGTGTCCCTTTATCTGCAACTGAATCTCCAACCTCATACAGAACAGACAGGATACAATGTCAAAATACATGCATGCTTTATACAAGTTACCTTGAGTGCC
Organism: Helostoma temminkii; assembly: GCA_900302695.1. NCBI lineage: Eukaryota > Metazoa > Chordata > Actinopteri > Anabantiformes > Helostomatidae > Helostoma > Helostoma temminkii. The sequence continues at coordinate 77,792 of OMLM01000942.1, read as the reverse complement.
CAAGCTGTCTCTGCCATGGTCCTATAAGAAAAAACAGAGCAGAGAATTACGCCTTGGGAGACAGGTTGAAAGAATTAGCTACATTTAAACAGACTGGATGAATAAACGTACCCTTTCTTTGGTGTTAACACGAGACCACTCTTTTCTTTCCACTCTATAGAAATACAGGGGAAGGACAAAACCATTTTAAAGACAGAAAACTGTCAAGCTAAAAAGGTTAATTAGTTATCACCCTTTTCTATAAATAGCATTTAGTTTGCTAATCTAACCTAATAACGCCTATCTAAATAACTGTAGTCACACAAACAGTCATCAAGTGTGTAAAGTAAGTAACTGTAAGGGACACAGTCAATGAGCAACTTTCCCTTCCAAGCTCAAGTGCGTCTTACCTGTGTTTGCTGGGGATAAACCCGACCTCTTCAGCCTCATTCTGGGGGCTGACCTTACGGGCCTGCCACCACTCCTCGTCTCCGCAGTCCAACACATGCAGCACATCCCCGAACCTGAAGCCCAGTGCTTGACTGAGGAAACCACAATCTGCAGTCTTGTCATAGTCAAAAAGAGCCCTGAGTGATAGGAGAAATCCAATTAGCCAATTCATAAAATGTTATACTGACGACAATGTTCTTCTATTTTTTAATAACTTTGTAATTACAAAACATTTTCCCACAGTTTGAAAGTATCATATACAATTTGAGACAGCTGATAGCCATGTAAACTGCTTTAAATGTAAGAAATATCCAAATATATTTATTTCACATATTGTGTCAAGGCTTCATCGAATGCGGCACACTGTGTGTTCAGGGACTTACACAAATTCCCGTACCCTAAAAACCACCACGTGGAAACATATACATTTTTCCTCATATCAAATTGTTGTATAAATCACAGTCACCCAGATAATTTAGCTGGATAGAAATGGAGAGCAAACTGCAGGACCCTGTTTAAACATTTTAGAAATTTAAAGAAACACTATGAATTATAGAAGCTAGTAAAGATGGCCTTTTGAATTGAGTTATGACAATATATGGCTGGAAAGTTGAATTGCCTTTTAAAGGTAGCTCTTAGCAAGACTTTAGGGACAATAATAACTATTAGTTAAGGTAGCTAGCTAGATATTAATCTGCATTATCCTCTGTCAGAGCTAGTTCATAAGGCTCCACACCCACATCAATGTCAATATTGTGCTCCAGCAGTAATAGCCCCGCTGCTGGGTTCTCAGAGATAGAGTAGATTTAGCTAGCTACTTAGCTACTACCGACAATAGAGGAGAAGATGGTGTCAGTGTTGGTGGGACAGAACTGCAACACGACAGTAAAACAACTGGACACTTTACCAACTGCAGGATCACAATAACACCTACTCACATGTTGAGCTATGTGGAGACATCTGTGCATACTGTATATTTTGAAACCCACATTATCTGATTTAAAACATTCAGGATGCGCTAACCTACATGACCTGGAACAGACTATCTCCAGTGTCATTTCACTGCTGGTTAACACCTGGAGCTAGTGAACTATTAACTAACACAGTGAATCAAGTTAGAAGTGCTTCTACATGTAAGGCTCATTTTATTATTAGCTTTGGGCTTTCCAGTTGCAAGCAATTGTTTTCATTACAGATTAATCTGGTGAATATTTTTTTCAGTTTATCCTTTTGCCTAAGATGTAAATGCTCAGTTTATTTTCCAACAGGCTATAATTCCCTGTCTTATTTTGTCTAATACCAGAACATATTCAAATCAATATCATGTATGTTCAAATGATCACTTTTGAGGAGCTTAAACTATTAGTTTAACATTACTAAAATGTAATAAAAGTAAGTCACAGCTGCTATTCCCAGCAGTGGACCATGGCTATATGGAAGTCAAAGAGTATATGAACCATGAAACCTATTACTATATTACTATAGTAATACTACTATAGTAATATAGTACTATGTTACTATATCAGCTATAGGAACTCTGTTTCCACTCTGAGTGTGAGACCTGATGTAGAAGCCTCTCTTTGGGTTGCTCCTTAGCGTTGTGGTCCCAGAGCCCATGCTGCTGTTCATCAGTTGTTCTCTCAAGTCATGGATCTTAGCCTCAAAACGGCTGTACTCTGAAAAACAAACACATAAAGACCTTTTGGTTGACACTCAGATGCATAAAAAATGTTCCTCATGAGTGAGAAAGATGTGCTGATCCAACTTTTCCTCTCTGAATGAATATAACTGTTTGTTCAGACTTATTAACTTGTTTCTTTGCTCATTTCTTACATTTACAACTTATTTACTTCTAATCAGTGGATTTGTTCTCAAATAGATTTTGCAGCTAATTTGACATTACTTCATTCATCACCAGCTGTAAGTAAAATTGTTAGTGTAGCCTAAAATTCCAACTTCAAAATCCAAATAACATGAGAAAGGGCAAGATTTTACCATCAGGTCTGTATTGAGCGATGATGGTCACTGTCTGGCCAGCGTTCTTCAGTGCTGCAGCTGCCTGTTCGTGTGTGGCCATCCGCAGGTCCACACCATTCACCTGGCACACACACACATTATATATCATAAGTGTTAACAATCATTAAACCTTTATGTGCTGCTGTCGAGTGTATGCCATTTGTGAGACAGCTTGATAAAAGTAATTGTCTTTACACTGAGGATCTGATCGCCCTTGTGCAGCTCTCCACTGAGGTCAGCTGGACCGCCTGCCAGAATGAAGGAGATAAATATTCCCTCTCCGTCCTCCCCTCCAACAATGTTGAATCCCAGACCTGTGGAACCTCGGTGGATCACAACTCTGCGAGGCTCTCTGAAAAACAAATGAGAGAAAACATAGTCAAGTTATCACTAATTATATTCACAAAATAGACTCACTGATGATGAATCAGTTTGCAGTTTTGTCAGAAGGTACTGAGGCGCCTTTAGTTTTGCACTTGGACATACACTCACTGGCTACTTTAATCGGTACTTTTACAATCTAATACAATCCAGTGCAGACGCTCTGCCATGAATTTTACCTTTACAAGATTATGATTTCTAAGTGGCCAAAATATTAGAAACACCTTTTAATATAATGCACTCCAGTACAACTCCACCACCCACTATTACTTCAATAATGAACATATAGCAGAATTATCACCTTTCTGACAATTTTAGCAAAAACAGAGAAACTATAACCAGAGCTGCTGTGTTAGATCACATTAGATTGTAAGGGTGTAGCTAATAAAGTGACCACTGAGTGTAACTGCCAAATGACTAAAATGTAGTTCAGGAAGGTGAACACCTGTGTATGTAAGGTAGCACGATTCAAGCTGTATGTCAGGACAAAATCCAAGCCATGAAATTCAGGAAGCTCTCAGCAGATGTGATAAAATTTGTGGCGAGGCACAGATCAGGTCATAGGTATAAAACAATTTCTAAAGTTCTGAGGTCCCAGAGGAAAAGCGAAAAGCATTTGTGAAATAAAAGAAGTTTGGAGCCATCAAGATTTTTCCATGGTTGATTTTCTGTACAACTTGCACAACCGTGCAATATGGGCAAGAGGGCTTGTTACGGTAGGTTACCAAGAACCCAATGGTGACCACAAGTCCTCTGCAGAGGTAGTAGTCAGTTATCTCAACAGCACCTCATCCAGCAGGCCTTCAACGGCTGGATAGCAGCCATTTGAATTAAAGACATCTGGACAGCCTGCTTAGAGTTTGACAAACAGCATTTAGAGGACTTGGAGAGCATGAGGAAAACATAATCTAGTCTGATGAAACAAACATTGATGTTTTTCAGATGAACTCCAAGCACTGTGTTTGTTGACTACTGGGCACTGCTCATCATATGGCTAATACTACCCCTATGGTGAAACGTGATGGCAACATTGTGCCATGGGTCTCAGTGGTAGCAACAGTCAAACTGGTCAGAACTGAAGTCCTTGACGAATGCATGTTCCACAGTGCATGCAGCCTGAAGCATACAGCCAGGGCAATGTTGGAGTGGCTTTAGGTCCACTTTATGACTATCCTTGAGCGGTGCAACCCAAAACCTAAACCCAATAGAACATCTATGTAGAGACCTTAAGATGGCAGTTCACAGACACTTCCAATCCAATGTGATGGCACTTGAGAGGATTTTCCAGGAACAATGGGATAAAGTGCCCAAATCCAGGTTTGAGAAGCTTAACCTGAAGACTTGCTATAGAAGATTCTGTGCTGTAATTGTTGCCAAACGGACTTCTATAAAGTACTAAGAGCGCGAATGAGAGATTTTATTTTAGTACATGTATATGTCTAAAACATGTTTTCACTTTTTCATTATGTTTTTTTGACTGGGCTGATGGACAAAATAGCAGTTTTTTTTAAATTGACAACAAAAAGTATTTTAAAAGTGAAGGGATCTGAGTGTTTTTTAAGTGACTGTACATGAAAAATAGATGAAGGATCATTGCTCACCTGGGGATGTCGTCGTCTCCCATCATCCCATGTAGAACAGGAGAAAACCGACTTGGTGAGGTGGGAGTGAGAGCTTGTGGGTAATCTGACCCAAGATAGTTGGGGTGGCTGAGTTCTGTGTCCATATGGGAATATGCTGGAAAAATACACAAGACACAAAACCAGTTCAATATACCAGTGGGAGTATTGTGCATATGTAATATTAGCTAAAATAGCAGCACAGATGTCAGGCCACAGGCTTATCCATCGACGAAATGCATTTGTGTAATGTGATATCTCCTTTATGTTTGGTATGTAACTATTATCATATGATATCATCATATTAAAGGTTTTTTCTTTCAGTGTACACATTAAACAGAAATGTTATGTTTTTGTGAGGAAAACTCAACTTTGAATTTTGATAGAAGTCACACAATTATCGATTATAGTGATTTAGAGTGATTTGCTCTCTTGTTTCTCAGTTCTTGTGTATTCTTGGAAATACAACTACGTGAAGTTAGCATACTTGGTGACAAGGTTCTCTGAGTCTGATTCTGATTATCTGATTTTAGCTGGTCATACAACCCTGTGTACCACGAGGAGCGGCTTACTGCTGGTGAGGTCTGGAGGGTTGTAGGAGTTGGTCAGAAAGAGGTTGTTGGGCTTGGCCACCCTGAGGTACACCACCTCAGCTGTGTTCTTCAGAGCCCCCACTGCGTCCTCATGCATTACATCTTCCAGGCACACGTTGTTCACCTGATCAGTCATGACAAGAAGGGAAACTCTGTGAAAATCAACATGCAAGCTAGAGAGCTGTACAAGTTTCACTGCTTCTCGACATTGAAAGTCAAGACAGTAACATTGTTATGCAAATTCCAACTTGTGTTAGCACAGTCTTTCTGTCAGACGCTGCAGTTATCATGCAATAGACTAAAATATGTTGTATGTAATGCTATTAAATGTTTCCTCCTCTCTCTGAATACTATGTATGTAATCCTATGTAGGTACGTAGGTTCCCACTTTTACACAAAATACTATTTAATTTAATATTTCAATTGAAGCAGAATGTTATGAGCGGAGGCATGTTTTATATCTCATTTAGAGGAAAAGCATCACCAAGACACCATTTTGAGGTTGCCATGTTACATTCTCTCAGCTCATCAGTAGATGGCAGTGATGCTCTTTGAGACTTGGCAATTCTACATTTTTCCATCACACAAATCTCTTGGCCCATTACTGAAAGTAATGTCAGGCCATGACAATTGCAGGTGTTTTATCTTGGTTTCCTTATAAATCAATGGCACTCATATATACAAATGTGTATATAAGTGACATGTGACAAGGCAAATCAGCGACATATGTGTGGACACACAGTGAGCACCAGACACAAGTTGGCACAAGTTATTATATATGAGTGACCGACCGCTAAGATCTTATCCCCGATCTGCAGGCGCCCATCTTTATGAGCGGCCCCGCCTTCGATGATCTTGGTGACATAGATACTGTTATCTCCTGGTATGTGCTGGTTGCCTACTCCTCCAGCAATGCTGAAACCTAATCCTGAGAAAAGGAAGTGATGAGAGAGGCAGCGAGTGAGCAAAGGAGGTATGGGTTAACACAGAGCAGATTTGTTAAATCCAGAGGGCACAGCTTAGTCAGGAATAAAGCTTCCTTAAGCCCACAAAACAACACTGATGCTGTACACCGGTCCGCACTTCCACATACCTTTAGGCCCTTTGATCAGTTTGATTTCAGTGACTTTCTCAGCTGCTGGTTTTCTGCGTAGAACATAAAGGCGGACGATAGCACCTGCCTCCTTAAGAGCCTCTACAGCTTGGCTGTGTGTCACCTCCCTCACATCCACATCATTCACAAATAGGATGCAGTCATTCACACTAAAAAATGTAGAGAGAGACAGTGGGAGGGAGAATGAAAATATAGCTTAAGCTTTTGTTTTGGTGAAGAAATCAGGTGTAATCCTCCACCAGACAAGGTCAGAAGCAGTCAATCTCCTACTAAAGCTGTGTTTGGGATCCAGTTTCAACAAAGATATTTGGCCTTTCCCCCCCAACTCTCAGCATGCAATATTAAAGAGGGCAGAAACCTTTCGGCTATTGATCTTGCACAAGAGTTAGCTGCTTTACAGCTATAAAGTCTTAACGGATACAGTTAAAGATTAGAGGTTCATGATTTTCCAATTCTTTAAACAGTCAACTATCCTATATTATGAACATTTGAAACATGTTTTGCTTGCTGTAAACTCAAATTAATACAGACCTGTAAGAGGTCCCATCATGATATGTAAAGTAGGACAAAATCCTCAGCCTTCAGAATTAAAGCATTTACCTGGAGACTACTTCAGCTTTCTTAAGTGTTAGTTCAGATGAGTCATTAACAGACAAGTTGTCTTTGATCTAACTTTTAATGCATGGATACTGTGATAAAATACTGCTCTGGCCCTGTATTTCTTTAAGGGTGAAAAAAGGGGCAATGGGGCAATAGCGCAGTATTTCTCTCATCTGAAACCTGAGTAGAATTGGGGCAATCTAATCATGGGCTGTTAGATTTCATATTTCTTAGATGTGGGCTTTGTAGCTTAAAGTGTGTTGTTACCTGAGCCGTCCATCCTGCGCCGCGGCTCCTCCAGGTATGATTTTGGTGATGAAAATGCTGGGGTCATCTCCCACATGGGGATTGTCTGTTCCCCCAGCTATGCTGAAGCCCAGGCCTGAGTTACCCTGCAGTAGCATTTACAATCAAAAACACATTAGTTATTTATCACATCAGTGGAATTTAACCATAACAGTTATTCAAAATGTAGGTAGATCTATCATGTTTGTATTTGCTGAATGAAAGCCAGCAATAATTAATATGGTAGCCCAGCAGAAGAATTATACATACACTGTAGATTTGATTAAAAATCACAGTTTAAAATGTCAGACTCACTCTCTCCAGTGTGATCTCCTCATACTCGATTTCCCCCTCTGTCCCATTCACCTGTGAGGAAGGGATGTTTGTTTATATATATCTACATTGTTTTATACAGTTATACAAGTTTAACAATTGTACATATGAGGAAAATCCAGTCCAAATCCAACATCAATATAAAGTATATAAATATAGCATTCATTAACCAGATGTTTTTCTTCACTTGTTTTGCTTCATGTTTGACATAATGTGCAGCACCAGTCAAAAGTTTGGACAGCCACAGGGAATTACCATGTTTTTCATAAAAATGTCTTTAGCTGCGTTGCCATCATTGCAAAAGAGTTGTCTAATTGTTATCCTTTTAAAATAATAAACTTGCATTAGCAAACACAATGTACTGATTGTAGGCTTCTGTACATTTATGTAAATGCTCCTTTAAAAAACTGCTGTTTCCATGTACTCCATGTAGTCATTCACAATATTAACAATGTCTACATTGTATTTCTGATCAATTAGATGTTTTATATGCTTTTCTTTCAAAAACATGATAATTCCTATAGCCATTTTCACATGTGCACTCAGGACTATCTATGGATCACCAGGTCCAGACATTGAATGGACTTGTACGCTCACACATGCAGCACACAGCAGGAGAAAGTCCGGGTAACAGTATGTTCTCTCTTGGGGAACTAGTCTGCTTGATTTTGGTGAAGGTGGTCCCTGGGTAAAGTGCGCAGGAGGCACGATGTGACACAAAAAGTACACTGTGGAAATCAATTTTTCACAGCACATCAAAGCAAAGCCAATCACATGATTAGAAATGATGAGTTATGCAGAAAAACCTGATTCCTGAAGGAGAGAAGTACGATACAATTACAAAAAGCATGACAAATATTTGAGTTGTGCTGAGCGGATCGACTGAAAATGAACGCCCACTCGCTCTGCCGACAGTTACCTGTTCAGCTCACACTGACATCACAGATATTGTACTAGAGGTTTTGCAGATTAAAGTCCATTTAACGTCGATCAACATTTGCGTTCTCACATGCAGCTAAGGTTTAGTTTAGTCAGTGCAGCGTTTATGTGTCCAAACTTTTGACTGGTCGTGTATCTGTGGGTCATTGTAGTATCTGGATGATAATAGCAGCACTATTCTTTCAGTCTAACTTAGCCCCCTGGCAACTGAACAACTTAGCTACACATCAGCTTTACCTCTGCAATTAAGCAAGTCCCTGAGGAAGAGGCAATTTAAGGAACTTCAGACTTTACTGTTTTAGTGTCTGACCTAGAAAACAATTTTTCTTAGTGCCGCTGTGGTACAAAAATACTGTTGTGTGATGGCAGGCTTTTCTGTGAGAAGCCTCATTCGCTAATCCCTCACAGTTCTAGATAATGTGCTCACTGCTTTCAATTTAAAACAGCATGATTAAAGAATTCTGAATCAAATTAAGTAATGTTTTGTTCTGTTAAATGTATATCAAGCTGAAAACTGAATGCAATTAAAAATGAGTAAAATTAATTATCATTCAAATTAAAACAATGAGCAAAAGCCTACCTGGATGGTGGGAAATGACTGAAATTACTGATAATATAGACTGAATATGAAGGCAGTTAAGTTACGTAGATATGTGGCCGACGCTAACATAATAGCACAATAAAGTGAAGATTAAATATAATCCTTACATATGGGGAGCCATCGAGTGTGTCAGTGTTCACCACCACTGGAGGGGTATTTCCCTGGAGGCAGAGAAAAAAGAAACATTATTAAGAAATAATAGCAGAAACCCAAAGATGAGGCAGCTTCAGGATGAACTCAGTCACAGCCAAGACTGATGGTCATTTTAACTTTTAGCTGTGATACCACAATTCTCACTCCACTATGGTTGTCACCCCGGTAAAGGATAGAGAGCACAGTTTGAGAGACATTTATTATTATCCACCCATGATGGACACAGAAGCAATTCATGCTGTAGGCCACATTTTTTTTCTCCCGAATTATGTGTCATTGGTTTGTGTTAGCTAGTGGTTGAATTACAGTATAGCTTGTATTACTGATGTTTTAAATGACTATCTAGTGAATAGTGTGGACATGGACATCCGCCTCCCACCCACCACTCCTTTCAAAACAAACCTCTAAGTGATTCAGTTGCAGCCGCACTGACAGCACATGGTGACAATCTCCCAGCACACTCAGAGGATGATAAAGAAACAGTAGCTTGGTAACAAGGCAATTACAGGCAGTACAGCTTCTTTCATTATCTTCTGTCAATGAGTTTAATGTCAGCATGCTCAGTGTCATTTACTCTTAAAAGTTATTTCCACAAAACGGCATCCACTAAAGTCTGTGCGAGGTGTAAAACCATGCTCAGTCAACACTTGAGCTGTTCATTATGAACAAAACCACACAGGAAAGACCAGAAACTCCGCAAGTAAATGAGACTATGGAATTTCTGCCGTTAATGTGGCTTGGGTTTATCTGCAGGGGCTTCTCTCTGTCAGCTTGTCCTGAAGTATGACAGTTAACATCTACAATATTACTGTACTTATTCCGCTCCTTTAATCTTCTTATGGTATCATTGTTTCATTTTTGAATTTACACTCTTCATCGGGTATCTGATGTTGGCAGATATAAATGCATGATTAAGTACAGAGCTCTTGGGAAAACACAGCACGATAGGTTCTGTATTATTTCTCTCATTTTCCCGTCGATTAGTACGGGAAACACACTGTGTAACTGATGTGCTTACACAACAGCAAACAGCAGCATAAATTCGGCCTGCTGACCTTTACAGGACTGACAGCGTTGACACACACAAACAGCTACAGAACCAACTGAGCACCACATCTCAGCCTTGAAGAAAAAACAATTTACATTGTTACCCACTAAGCTTTACATGATGCAATGGGAAATTTGAGCTCAGTTAGCTATTGTCTTCAAGATATAAGTTGTCATCAAAAAGAAGAAACGCTCACTTATTTTGCATAAATTGTTGGAGTGATTTATGTTTTACTAAATTGATTCTGTCTACATACAAAAAGTGCCCATACAAAGACTTTTATAGCAGCACAGACAGATTAGGAGGAAGGTAATGACGGAGGAGAAATGGTGCTCGGACTGACAGACTGCTATGACCTGCAACTCTGGAAAAGGAAGGAATTTATGGTTAAAGTTAAGTTAAACATAATAGCGCACAACTGGTTGTTGCCAAAACACCTGATGCTGCTTCAGGTCCTTTGCACAGACAGTGGGGCAAATTCACCTCTGACACTACATCTCCAGGCGGCTTAAAGAAGGGTCAACATGGACCCTCCACACTGGTTTGGTGCATTATATTGAGCACAGCAAGGCAGTTATTGGCGTGGCAAATAATGTAAATTATGTTTGTCATACTGTATCCATTCTCAAAAAAATAAGTATTAATTTTTTATTAACAGTTTACATGAAAACATTTGTAACAGTGGTTAATTTTGTCTTGTCTTTGAATAAAAAGACTACACTTACTGCACGTGGAGGTGTATTCTTTATACAATGACAGCTTTTCTAAAATTAGGCTTTAGAATTAATTGCAATATATAATGCAATTGAGTCAAAAACTGGTCCACAGGTGATGTTGTCCTTATGGAAAAAGTTAAATCATCATTACAGTATATCAAAATATGTAAAACGCTGTTGTGAAGTTTGAGGTTTTTTTTGCACTTGAATAAAAATGTTTGGCACGTTAAAGTTATCATTATCTTAAAGTTATGACAGTAATTCTTTTTATCATTCACCATATAACGCATCATGTAAACAAACACAAAATTTCTGATTGTTACATTGTGAAATAGCATCACTTTTTTGTATCAATATCTTATATCAATGTAAATTAAATGTTACATTAATTTTATTCAGATTGAGAAATGAATGTGTTTGACATATTTGTACAACAAACATATTTATTCACATTACAAACGTTTTCATGAATATATGGCAGCTGTTGGTAGATTTCAGCAGATCTTTCTCACAGTTCAGGAAATGCACAGTTTGTTAATGATGGCTCAGTTCCACCCATTGTCTCTGTAAACCTGTTGACCTTTTCATGGCAGACATGTCATTACACTGCAAGCACACATGTAGCTAATTACATTAACAGTGGCTCTGTTTCAGTCTCTGTCTCAACAAACCAGCACGTACAACAACAATAACCCAACACAGCTCCAGCTAAATGTGATTAATGTTAATAATTGCACATGATTTTCCTGCCATAACGTGCTTAAAAAGTCTGTTTACACAATACCAATATCTAATGCTCCAAGCCTTTTTACTCATTACAAATCATCATCATTGTTGAATTATGCTAATTATATCCATGACTGTAATGAAGAAACACTCATCCACATAAGGTAAAGACATAACAGTCTCCCACAGCTCTCCATAAAATGCCAGAGCTTGGCTTTAACTGCCCACTATTTGATTATAAGAGTTGCCTGTGCAGAGCTTCATCATGTAGCTGAGTCTAACGGGCCATGCTGCTGAGCATTACGTCAAATTCATCCTTATCTAGAGACAGAAATAATGAGTATAGCCAGCGGAAATCTAAGCCCAGTGCAGGCAGTTTCCCTGCAGGGATTTTGACAGAGCCCTCTCGCTTGCTTTCTCTCTCTCTGCTCTCTCAGGTCTTTCGACAGTAGGACTGTAAGGATTTGCAGTGTTAGGCTCCTCCTGTCCAACTGTATTTTAGCACCACCTATCCAGCTAACACATCCCCTGTCATGCCTCTATAGGCAGCACCAACATCCATTCTCATCTAGATGCACTGACTTACAGTAAACACTCAAAGCAACCAAAGCAACACTGTAGTGTACTGTACTGTACGTGCCTCTTTTACATGCAAATCGCTATTCGGATCAACCTCTACTGCTTCACCTGCATGCACGGTCTGTTCACTAGCCCATTCTATGAATGCTAACACTGCTAGCTGTTTTCAGTGTGAATTTTATAAAATGTCATTTATTAATGACTAATATAAAAATACCAATTGCTGTCTTTGTAGTAATGTCATCTCATGTGAGCTGGCACTGGACACCACCCGGTGCTTGCTTTAGAGGTAGGTGTAACGAGGTGTAACAATTTTGTATCAACTGAGACTGAAACCAAAATACAAACGTGCACAATGTTAAACTGGGAGACCAGAAGATGGAACATGTCCCACACTCTCCCAACCTGCTGCCACCACTGGAGCCTGGTGGACTGTTAAATTAGTAATGTAACATGACAGATTTTTTATTTTAATTTTACAATTAATGTAACACAGCACACAAGTATTCGGTTTAAAAGGACACTAAATCTTAAATATTGCACACGTCATTTCATAGAGTTTTGTTGATATATGATAACAGTAAAGGTGATTTACCTTACTTACTTACACTTTACTTAAATGGACTAGTTTTCTTACTTTGGATTACATATTTTGTTTAGCCTGTTCTGGCCCCTCCCTAATTGTCTGACTTTATGGACTGATACGAACGTTGTGGCAACCATAACAACAAATTTTTTAATAGCACATTTTTTGTAGTAGTTTTTTGTAGAAGTCTAGATCACAGTCTTAAATTACATTCATCCATTATTGCGGCATTTTTTCTACTATTCTATCTACTATCCTGTCAGTGTGTCTGGCTAACACACCTCCCTCCTGCCTCCCCCCTGTCTGTTCCTCACACCTCACATTGCATTTTTTTCATCCTTTTGATATAATGGCCCAGTAGCAACTTAGGGTGTAGTGTGCCTTTAAAGTTAGGGCAAGTTCATTTTGTAAAAACTCTGCATTACACAGATTTACACCTATTTAGAGAAGCTTTAATGCTGCATATACAACACACAGTGGAGCAGCTGGAAATCCCTATAACTCCTCTAACATGAAATATGCACTGTTGAACTATAGACTATTGGCGTGTGTCTAATAAAGAAATTTGTTTTTGACAGCAGTAGTTATGCAGGCAGGCATCACGGGTATTGTACAGTTTAAGTGTATATCTGAACAGCGGCTCAGACATCAGTTAGAACCCAAAACTCCAGACTTTGAGCCCTTAGCTTAGGGCTCTGCAGGGCTTTTAAAGAAATTGAAATGAGAAGACCAGACTTGTGTGAAGTGTTTTTAATGTGTAGCTAGGATTTTTGTGTGGCAGGTTGGATGGCTGGTGATTTAGCTACCTCTGTGCTGGTGTGTGGGTTTTAGTGCAGGATGTGACAGAGGCTAATGTGGACGTCACATTGTGCACATTGCTCATTTTTGGCTCCTTATTAAATCCCACGTATATGTGGGGAGTGCAGGAAAAGGTGGTAACGTGTGTTGTGGGGGTGTGAAGTTAATAGGCATACACTGCTCCATGTGTGTTTGAATATTAAATGAAAGATCAAAACTGCACTTTCACACCTTTAGAGGACTCACAAACATTGATGCTGACACATACACACATACAGTCGGGGCAGGACTTGATTAGTATTGAGTGATTTGATTATTCAGACTTTGAGCTTGCAACATGACCAAAATCTCATAAATTATATGGCATATTTTCGGAAAAAAAATATAAATAAATAGTTTTTATAAAATGTCCACATGGAAAAGCCTATTCATTACTGTTATTTTAATTATCTACTGAACAAAATAGTAATCTTTCACCCATTTAAAAATAATAAAATAGAAAATCAATATCTGTTAGTGTTGATACAAATAAATGAATGTATGGAAAACCCTGATATATCATCATTGTGCACATCTCTATTCAACCTATGTGTGATTAAAATATCATGGGCCATTAACTAGCTATGACTTGAGCTTTGTAAACATAGACATGCCCCATAATAATAATTGTGACATAATTGAATGTATTGAATGTAGTTCTTCAAAAAAAAACAACAACAGCAAATAAATAATAACAATTTTCATAAAGATATCTCCAAATGTATTGATGTACAATACTAGCAAGAAAGACTAAACATGTTTAAAACATGCCTACCATTTTATGATGTTTATGATGATCCCTCTTGGCTTTCCGTACTTTGTTGAGGAACCGGCAACCCATCTTTTTAGCGTACCACACAGACATAAACATTGTGCGAGTGCTGAATTGGAAAATTCTGTTGATGCTAGGGAGCAAGCTGCACTCACCTCCTAAAATGGCACGCATACCCACTGAGGGTGTGACTGGAAGAGCTAAAATATGCCCTTGAAGTGTCTGCCTTCTGCCACAATAGCATTACTGCACTGTGAACTATTAGATATAGACTCTGCCATAACAGCTGATCAGAAATCACAGTGTCCAGATTGCCTCAGATACCCTGTTTTAACCTAGCATTTGCCGTTGAGCTTGCCTTTCACTCAATATACTTCCAAATGAGTACTACAGATAGCATGCTGTTGACGGAGGATGCACATTGATAAAATTTTAAATCAGAAAAAATCTAATCATAAAAAGCACAGTCCAGTCAGTGTCTTCCTCTTGCTGAGTCGGTGGTGAAAGCTTCATTTGAGGAAGGCCAATACCAAATCAAGGGTCAGGTTATGAAAATGTCTTGTTGCTGTTGCTCGTTATTATCTGAGACACAGTTACGTTGTCTTCAGAAATCACCAGTCCACAGAAAACAAACAAACAGCTTTCCATTCTTCATTGTCAGTGACAGTGGACTGCGGTAGCTGTTCCTCCCTGCTCCTGGTCCGTGCTCAGTGAGAATGCACTTCATATTTTCTGCTGCTACTGTACCCCTCCCTTCCCCACTGCTGAGGGAAAGAGGAGCGCACAGGAAAGTTTGATGGCAATTACTTAGCTGTCGCTCTGTATAATGTTGATGGTGGTGATGTGAGAGGGGGAGGAATTATACTTTGGCTGAACCTAGAAGGACAAGCAGCTCAAACTGGCCTGACTCATCCTGAGGAGCATTTGAAACCGAGAGGGGACTGGAGGCTTGTAAACCCCAGTTCTACATTCAGTCAGAGTACTGAAACCTAAGCACAGAGACGATAAATGTAGCCTGACATCAAAACATTTTGTGTTGTCACTCATTTTTTCCTGTTTTTAGTTTTCCAAGGTTGTTATTGAAACAGCTTTTATTAAAACGCACTGAAAAAAGTCAAAAAATGACTTACAAATCCACATGCAGCAGATTTTGCACTTATCACATACATTTTTGCAAATATTATGAATATATACATGAATACAATTTAAAATCCAAATTCATCATTATTAGACAGTATTATTCCAAGAACTTCATAAGGACTGTCACCACAGTCCTGCTCAAGCCTTTAAGTCTGTGTGAAGTAATGTCATGTAATCACAACATGACATTATACAGCAAGGCATTGTAAAAGGCCAATCACATACACACAAGCTTGCATTGCTGTAGATTATTGTGTAATATGAATACGGTGTTCCTGTTCTTTACTTCAGGACCATCACAATTATCTGACTATTACAAAATACTGTGCTGTGCTGTGTTTGATGTCTAATAGGCTTTTAACACATAAGTCTATTCCTCCAAGTGGGCCTCCATTTTATTTTCTCACCAGAACATAACACATCTCCACCAGCACAGTGCCCTGTGTTGTTTTAATACACAGCAAATGTCTGTCTGAATGCAGCCTTACACTGACAAACAGCAAAGGTTAAGATAATGTGATACTGCTAGAAAACATAATCTGATTTGGCATTTTTTCTTCTTTGTCCATAAACAAATAGTTGTTGTGCTGGATGTGGCTTTGGGAAGAAAAAAGAATTCAGTTCACTTATAAACCCACCGCATTTTCCACAGCTTGCTTGAAGGTATTATATATGCACACACACAAACCGAAGCACACTGAGCAGACTTTGTAAGGATATGCTGAAGGACAAGCTGTCAGCTGACGTTCTCATTCTGTTAAATAAAATTCATCCATCTAATTTGTCGCCCTTCCAATTGCAAGGCCCCCTCTATCTGTCTTACTCCACCATTAAGCATGAACAGCTCTAACTTCCTCTTTCTCTATGCATTTTTTTTCCACACTCCCTTCTCCGTCCCATCGGACCTGAGCTGCTGCTGCGCAGTAATTACACTGAAGCTGCAGGGACATTTTTAAACATTTATTAAAGAAAAGTAAGGGGGTCAGGGAAAATGAAGATAGAAACCAGATACCAGACAAAGAGTACAGAGCAGACAGGGGGAGGCTATAACGGAAACTCAGTGCAGACATTACAAAAATCAGTAATTGATTTCTTACATTAAATGTGATCATTGTGTGTCATTTTGCTTAGTGTCAGACACATCTTACAGGGGGTTCAGACTGTTTTTGTCTGAAGAAGAGTTGTGGGAAAAGTATTATGTATAGGAACAATTGTGTGGGTAGAAAGGACAGAAAATGATATGTATGCGTCTTCATTCGAAGAGACAGGGTGTAACTTAAACTGGGCAATAGGGGGCTTCTGTAGGCACTTTGCACCTGACGGTTTTCACCTCCAGTGAAGGATAAATAGTAAACATATTGTGTAATGTTTTTCAGCCCAAGAACTCCATCCTGTCGAGATACATATGCCTTAAGCACTGTTAGAAAACATTTCTGAGACAGATCACTGAATGAAGTCACAGAGGGAATGAAAGGACAGGAGCTATGCTAGTGCATCCCGGGTATTTAGGAGATGTTTAGGAAGAAGGTATATAAGATGTGTAGCAGACTTACAGAGTCGTATAGGGTGAGCGGTGAGGAGAACATAATAAAAGAACAAATCAATATCAAAAGTGAGAAGAAAACCTAATTACATTATGCTACATATTTAAAAAAAACAGGTGCCACTTAAAGCTAAGGTGCCTTTTTGTCATATAGATATCCCAAAGATCTCCTCTCACTGTGCCAAACCATTGCAGTGCTTCCAGAGACAATCCTACCCATTAATCAATGGGGCCTGGAGTGGTTCTGGCAAACCCGACACCATTAAAGCAATAAAGAGGCAGACTGATGACACCACCTACACATCAATGACAAACACACAGGCACAACATCGGTTTTAAAGTAATCCATACACACCAGCGGTACTGCAGTGTACGTTGTAGATAACTGAATGCATGCACACTGTATGAGTGGGAGGGAACGCATACATTTTCCTACTTAAAACTTAATGCTGAATCGTGCAGAATGCTTCATATGTTAAAGAGCTTAAAGTCACTATTAAATGTGGTTTGTTCAAGGTCAGGCCAAGCAGATGAAATGATGTATACACTAGTCAACAGAGTAACTACCTGTTCAACAGTGATGAAGACACTGACAGCAAGATTTTCCCTTTGTACGTACTAAAAATAAAACAGAGGTATGAATTCCTCTTCTATTATATATATCTTCTGTCTTGCTAGAAAATCATGAGCAGTTCATGGCACTTAAGACTAAAAGAAAGTAGCTTAGCCAAGTTTTCAAGGTTAGTGCAAGTCAGTGCACAGTCCAATACTGACACCTACAGGTGTCAGTCTGACCAGCAAAACAGAAGCCTGTCTATCAAACCCTCATGCTAAACTGAAATAGGATCTACATTACATATTTTCGATACATTTACTACATTAGTCTACAGCAGCTTAGGTGATGTAGTTATTCTAATGTGATTGCTTAACTTTTGTATTCAAACATATAAAATAATATATCAATATGGGAATATCATAGTGTGATGGAAGCACAGTGTTTTCCAAAAAATGCAAGCGGAACAAATCTGTCAGACAAAGGAGATTTGAATGACAATGAGCATGAGCACAAAGATATCATCAGAAAACAGATGACCTCACACTCTGGCAGTACAGATAAAATGGTGTTGAACGGGCAGTTATCTCTCTGCAATCAGACAGCCAAATGTTGAGTGTCACCAAATCCATCAAAGACATGAAATGATGATACAGGTCACACTGACGATGATGGCTTATGGTGATACTGGTAACTTTCGGGGTGACGGAGCGGCACGGATCGCTGTGCTCTTACCAGTGTGGAAACAGCAGAGGTGTACATTGGAGTGTGTCCTGTAGACATCAACACAGGCTGCAAAACAACAGAAGGGAGAGGGTAATTGTGCAGAGCATGCGGATGGGGACAGGGTAAGAACTGTGGGTGTCGTGCTGTGCTTCTCGGTTCCTTTCTTCATCTGAGGGGTCACATAGTGTACAGGTACAGTCACAGCAGAGGTCCACCAAAAGCACCACAATTGTGATCGGCTAACATGAATATTGATATTAAGTTTATTATTAATACAACCTAAAATAATGCTATACTAAATGTTTTGCATATTACGTGGCCCATACTGTAATCACACCATAATGTCACATGTACATGGTTTACTACATAGAAGGCATTTAGTACAGTGCTCATAGACTTAGTAAAAGAAGACACTCAGATTTAAAAATGCTAACACTGACTGCATATACAAGAAGTATGTGAAGGTTTTCTGCATGAATTGGTCAGAAAATGTGAGCATAGAAAATACAGTGCTAATAAAAGCTAAAAATAAAATAAATAATAATAACATTTTTAAAAAGTCATTCATTACTTCCATACAACATTCAAAGTGCTGGTGGAAGAAGTAAAGAAGATTAAATAATGGGTTGAAGCTCCTTTGGTATCCATGACCTCCAACAAGTGCTTTCACCTGTTAAACATTAAACATAAACCTCAAACATATTTTCAGGTGTGACCAGATCTCTTGACATCACTTCTCTGCATTTCTATTGCTCTGAGTTCTATGCTCTGACTAGGTCACTAAAAAAAGGCAAATTCATTCTGTAGTTATTTTAAATGCTTAGAGCCATTGTCCTGCCCCATCACTCAACTTGTCAGGGTGGCTTCCTGACATTATTCTGTAGGATACCTTGATAAACTTAGTTCAGCCCTCTTTCTGTTGTGCGTCAGGAAGATTAGTTTGTGCAGCTTTTCTGGCAAAACAAACTTCTATCCTCTTATTCACAATGTATCAAGCCTTAGAAAAAATACTCTCTGATGGAGTTTAAGTGGCTCAATAACACTGTGTTTGGCTGCAGGTGCCAGTGTAGCGAGCACTGTTTTGCTTCCATCTCTGTGTAAAGAGATCACCATATAGCAAAAATGAAAAATATCATCCCAACTGTGCACAGTGGGGGGAGGAGGCAGTAAAAAAGAAATCAACCACAACTATTCCTCGTGGACATTGTGCAGGTCCAGTGTGCAGCTAATGGAAGCACTTGTTTGATGTTACCAAATGCACTTTTTCCACTGGCACCCACATGTTTGATGTGTGTTCAATAAAGACATGTGAGTTTATAATTGGTTTGTGTTTTTAGCTTAAACACTGACTTTGATAAAGATCAGATCACATTTTGGTCCCATCAGGTCAGAAAAACTGGTCATAGGGGGTTTATATATTTTTTCTTGTCACTATACATTAATTTTTACAAAATATATCAGGCATACATAACTAAGTCTGTATGCATATGTAAATATATTCAGACTACTAACTGAAACTGTTACATATCATTAGAAAATAATCATTTGTGAGGTAAATCTACTACTAATCAAAAGGACTAAAAATAAATCTGAAAATACATTATTTGTGTGGACTAATAAAACAGCAGTAAAGAATAGTGGGATTGTTAAGCCTGTTGAGATAGAATTGATTTTAACCCACACAGCTAAAGTTGCAACTCTAAACAACACATCCTGTACCTATGAATTTTACAAATAGCAGCAGTGCAGCATTTTCACTTTTCCTCCCACTGGAAAAAGTTTTATATTGCAGCAAAGCACATCATTAACGTATAAGTGTTGGAACAGCTGTATTTGCTGATCCAAAGAGGACTACCTGGGAGGCAGATTCATGCTGATGCTGATATTTACAGATATTATCTGTGCATCTCTCTTTCTTAATATAGCCGCAACCTTCTATTAATGTTTCCTTTCTTTAGGCTTCAGTGCTTTGCTCAGTGGCGCATCAGTACTAATTGTTCAAAATAGTAGAATATTACACATTTATCTGAAAATGCTACAGATTTCATTACTGGGTGAAGACACAATGTGCTGTCTTCAACATATCTGTAGCCAGAATCCAGCGTGAAGCAGGAAGAGGACTGGGGTGAGAGAAAAGAGAACCTTTCAACTAATAAGAGATATGAGACCAGGGTATTTAGTTAAGTTACTCATTCAGTCACCACGTCATACAATAACAAACAGGGTCACAAATACAAAATATTGCGACTGAATCACCATGACACTGTGTGTGGAAGCAGTTCCTGTAAAAGATATAAAGATATATATATATATATATACAGTATATATAAATAAACCACCAGTACCATCATAATCATTGTCAGTAACTCTTCATTTCTTTAAAATTGTCATCAGTAGAACACAACAATAAATAACCTTTATTATCTTCAGCATTACCATTATCCTCAGATTGGATAATTTGTTACACATATAATGTGCTTGTATGTCCCTCTTGACAAATGAGAATAAAGCACAATACAATATTATCCTCATCACTGAATGAGGCTTAGTGGGAATAAAGTGGCTGTAACAGTTTTTATCATTAGTTATCTATGCCTGGGGTTCAGTTGCTTTTGTTTATATATGTGTGTTTTTGATAACTATTAATGGATGCAGGACATGGACATAAATCAATGCATAAAATTCACTTTGAACTAAGTGAGCCCAAACCTTTATGCTTCATAGTGAATTCAGTGAATTCTCCCTGAAGAGGGACACAAGATTTCATAAATAATGGCAGTATTCCAGAAATAGAAATAGGAACAGTCCTGGTTCCCAAAACATTGTGAACAACAACAACATCCTCCCTTTCATGTCATAGAGAACAAATGTTCCCAAGATGGAATTATGCTGCAGAACATGTATATTATTAACAATGGTACTATATATATAGTTTTATTTAGTTGCTTTTCCTTTCACTACTGTTAATGTGTCAATGAGACAGTTTTGCATTTCACACTTAATGTCTGAATGTGCTGAGCACCAGTTCATTTTTACAAATGAACAAACTCTCAAAGGTCAACTGTTTCCTTAGGGCACCTCTGATGTATCTCCACTTTATGATTTTTAACATATTATGTAGTATGAAGAAAATGTTTTGCAGCCTAGTTTTTAACCACACAGCTCTATATGACATATGATGCATGAGACATTCTCAGCCCACACAAAGCAGTGAATAAACATGTCAGCTCTTGTTATGACTTCAGTGTTATATGAAAATCCATATAAAATAAGCTCAGAGTACCCAGAGAGTCAATTTAAACAAACACATGAATAATTAATTGTAGAATTGGTAGAAAATCATGTTATAGAAACACCGCTGACTGAGCTGAGCACTGTGCAACTAATCCAGCCTGGCTGCCTTTTAGTGATGTTTCTGCTCCTTCCTTTATCACAAATCACTTGTTCAAAATCAGCCATCCAGCAAAATGCACTTGTTCAGTGGTTTCAAAGAAATGCACTAGGAGTCAGAATAATGAAGAATTCAGACACAACACAGGCCTGTAGTACATCCAGTACAGATTACTGTGCAAAGATGTGACCTTAATTTCATGTGTGGGAAATTAGATCCTGTGCATATTGAAAAATCTTTTGATGCTTAATGAAGGTCTTTAACTGTTTACCTCCTACTAACAAATGTTGATGCAGAACTGCAAGCTGCCCACATTTTTATTACCAGCATTGCAGGTTGATATGAATGTCATATGGTGTTTAAATTAGATAACCAGTTTAATATATTATTCCAGCTATGGTAAGCCTTAATAATAGGTCATTTGGGCTTCTCAGTTATTATATAGTGAGCAAAATGAGGCTAAGGTTAGCAGTAATGGTGATTAAAGAATAGGGCTATCACCGCTATATATGTTTTTTTTTTTTACTGCCAACAAATCAAATCTAACTCTAAAAATTTCCAAATTCTTTCTGTGTGGCTACTAAAGATTCAAATCTACTGAAATAAGTTTTAGACTTAAGTATTAACATAGTTACATTTTTCAAAAAGCCTCAGTAATGTCCTAAAACTGCTGGGCACAGTAGCTTTTGTCTTGCTCAAACAGGAGTAAATAGCACACTTGTGTGGGACTATCCTTATGTGCAGATGACTACACATTGTTGTGATAGTGAGTATTTAGAGGCAGCAGAACAGTAGGATTGACACTGAGTGAAAATTAACTACAGTTCCCGTATTATAATGGAGGGGCATGTCACTCAGTACATCCCTTGTTTCTGGTCTTTTCATGGCTTTTACCTCATATTTTAATGAAATATATCTGTGTCGTATAATCTTTTTTCGTTACAGTGTACTTAAAATGATAGAGCTCGTATGTGGATCACGGATACACTGATAGAGTAACCAGTCAGTATTTGTGATACCATGAGACAAAAGAGTAATACATCGCTGAAATACCTCAGGGAACACAAGACATTTTATATATTTTCTCTCACGTGGATTTAAATGACATTATGATGTCATGTAATGGTGAACTTTAGAAAAGGGACTAAGTCTTCATTCCCATCAACGTAATAAATGGTCCACCCATCAACTCTGAATAATTACTGATACTGTGATATGTGCACAACGACAAACTCCATGGGGACAAAGTGATTTAATCAAACCAGCAAGTAAGGTCAGAAAGGGACAGCCCATTATCTACGCAGTCTCATGTGTTTAAACATCTTACACTACTGTACTCCTGGAATAATTATGTAATGCTCATTTGAAGCTTATTGTTTGCACCAAATAATGAATGTTTTTTGTATCTTATATGATGACTGGAGCAAATTCTCCAACGCCACAACTAAAGTCTAAACCAAGCGCTGTCTCAGCACCAGCAGGGAGACATCTCCATGGCCACCATAGCTCATGCATGTTTTAAATAGCAGCAGTTAAGCAGAATAACTCAGCCTCTCCTCTCTGCTCATTAAAAATGAGGATTTACTGGACTTCAGTGTACTCCAATGTGGGAAAATGAGAAACACTGCACTTTTTAAACAAATATATACTGGAACCTTAAGTCTTAATAGCAAGTACTGGTAAATAACATATTTGGGCTTATGACATGGATCATTATTAAGTGAGCATCATAGCTTACACCTGCTTGCATTTGTAGCTACAGTATGTCATCGTTAATGCACTCCAGGCAAAGTGTCTGCGCTCATGTTCCTACTGATGTCAGCTGTATCTTTGGACTATGACCAGTAGCTCTTGTGTTGTCTGTGTCAGTGTCTCTTCTTTTCTAACTGAGCTTCCAGAGGGATTAAATTTTGCATGTGTCAGACATGTTTGAAGTAACTACAGTAAATATGCAGTACAGTCTTCATGCTGGAACAGTATGTCAGCTGGCACCCACAGATTACTTTGTGTAACTGTACCTTTCTAGCACCAGTTTTCTTAGAATTATCAAAATGATTGGAAAAGAACAAGTCATTGGTGCACAAAGCCAGCATGCATTCTGTACATGTAGTGTTTAAGTGAAAACGTAATGTACTCAACTTGCAAATAAATTGTTTATCCTAGCACAGTAACAAGCATCACCCCATCATGTGCTGACAGCTGACAGCTGAGTGCAATGAGTGAGTGTGTGTGTGTGTGTGTGTGTCCTACCTTGACAGGAGAGATATGTGTGTGAGGTGTATAGCCATGTATGGCCTCCATGGCAGCAAGGTTCTTGTCACTCATATGAAGCATCTCGGCACTTTTCCCTGGAGCCAGATGTGCTGGACTGTGCTCCAAGGGGGGCGTCTCCTCATCCTGGTACCTGTACTTCTGCAGAAACACACACAGACAATGCTTTTAGTCCAGCTGCTTGTGTATTAGTGTATTTAATTAAAACAAAGAATACACATTGTGTTAAAGGCTGACAATGCTTAATTCATAAGCAAAATCTACTGTCTGCCTCATTATTAAAATCAATGACTGATCTATTTTTAAACACAGTAGAGTAGAGGACAATCTTTATCTTGTAATTCACATGTGACGCCTACAAGTGCAAAGTGAAGACATGATAGAAACAGAGGTCTCATTCAGCATTGTGCACTGAGTAAAATGCTCATCCTCCACAACCACATGGAGCAACTCATGACTCACAGTGCCTCTACAGTAGCAGATCATGCAGCTTCTTCCTAGTAACCTTACTCCCCTACTGATATCCCACACACGGGCAGCCTGCCAGCAGCCCACTGTGTTAGCCACACATGGTAGATTTCATTCTAGGCGTGATGACACAAAATCTGCACACAGCATTTTCCATCACAAACATATCAGAAGGTGGGCAGCATCACAGAGGGGATCTGCCACCATCCTGTGGGTTAGTCCTTGTATTTGTGGTATAAATCTTTACCCCTCTAGTGCCCCACATGTACTGTGTTTACTGCTGCACTGCAGATGTGAAGCTGGCAATTCTGAAAATGGAGAAATTCAGAGGGATCATATGAATTTTGGCTGATGGCCGGATAGCTAGCCTTGACACTCTCCCCCCTTCTTTTTCCTTTTGGAGGCAGACGGAGAGGGAGGTGCATCACTGTCTCAGACAGGCTGCCTAGCAACCAGAGCAGAGCAGAGATTGCAGTGCCACAGTTGGGGCTGCCAGCATCAGTCCTGGATCACATTACACTGAGACAGCAAGACAGAGAAGGAGTGAAATAGAGATGAAGTTAGAGGAGAAAGTGAGGGGGATGGGTAAAAATGAAAAAGCATGAGGGAGCACCAGAGAGAAATGTTTCAT
Source organism: Helostoma temminkii (assembly GCA_900302695.1). Lineage (NCBI taxonomy): Eukaryota > Metazoa > Chordata > Actinopteri > Anabantiformes > Helostomatidae > Helostoma > Helostoma temminkii. Next base: position 52,742 of record OMLM01000942.1, on the reverse strand, counting down.
AATTACAAGTTTATAAGCAGCAACCAATTAAGCACTGCTACATAAATGTAAACAGGGATTAAATATCATATAAATGTATACAATTACCTATATACAATTGAATGCTGTGCTGAATAACCGATGTTTAATGAACAGTCATTTCTATGTAGTGCTGCACTATTACATAACTGCAAAAGGCTGCAATTAAATTAAATATGTACGTGTGTGAACATAAAAACCTGTTCTGTTTGTGTGCAGTTTGCTTGTTATCTGCAGCGCCAAGAGATGACTGTGCTAACAGACTCTGTTAAGCAGCGGAGCATGTGGTCACATCCGCTGTGGACCTTCAGGTGGGCAGTGTTGCTAATTTAGCGTCTGTGTCAGATTTGGGAACATTTTCTAGCAACATATAGAAACTTCTGGTACTTCCGGGACTTCTGGTATTCACAAAAATCGCAATATGACTTTTTCATCAAGTCATATTGCCTTATTTCTATGTTAGTAAACTCTACAAAGTTAGACTTTAATTAAATAACAGAAGATTTAAAAAATTAGATCAGTGTTATCACAAAGTAGTCCTCAACCTTTTGGTCTCCTCTGCCTCTGCCAACATTCATGCTGCTATGATTCCTTTTTTATCATAGAGGAGGATGTTAAAGTCAATGTTACAAAACATATTACATTAATGATGATGATGATGATGATGAAGCAGTACTAACATATTCTGTTAATGAAATCTGTGATATATGAAGATCATTTTATAAAAAGGCAAAGAAAACAGGACATGTTGTAATGTATATTTGGTTTCCTGAGGTTCTTTCCTCACAAGCACAGGGTTTATTACAGCTTGCAACAATTAAATTCTGCTTCTAACTGTACAATTGGTCCACCAAATTACCTCTGCACTAAAATACCTATGGGGTTTCCAGGCTTTATTGTATCAGTAAATCATAGTGGAAGGCAACCAGTGCACATTTAAGGAATTATTCTGTTGCAGAGGTCATTATTAGCACTTTACAGTTCTATGTGTTTTCTGTCAGTACTGTGGCACACACACAAAAGTCCTGCACACGGTTTGGCTGAATAAGCGTTTGCTTTAATGGTTAAATGAGTTAAAGCAAATGTCAAAAGCTATCTTCTATTATCTCGGATTGTAATTCAAGGACCGAGCTTAAGCTTTTAAATGATGTGCATTAGGTAATGGAATGAAAGGTAACCTCATCTCTCTTAGGCATATCATTTCCCAGATACGTAGACTGCATATGGACTTAATGTGTAGAGTGTTACAGAACTATGAGAATATCTTTTCTGTGTAAATTAATGGTGCATCTTCACAGATTTTACACTTTTTACACATTGGTCATGTAAAATGTCTCTTTCTCATTACAGCCCACCAGAATACAGTCATTGTTATCTTCTCAGTTGATTTTCACTCTCATGTTGGGGACATAGAGAGTGGCCCTAATATGACAGGGAACAGCACCACCCAGTTTCTTATCAAAACTCCTATCAGGCTGTGTAGGCCACAGCTATGATCCTTTGTTCAGTCCAGGCACATGGTTTGTGGTCCCAACATCCTCCCTGTTGGTCTGAAGGATGAGGTGATGGCCATGAACTTCAGAACAACACTACGGTCGAACAGTCCATGTGCTCAGGTGTGATCCATACCTTCAGTTGTAATCTCTGCGTTTCTGGAAGCTGCCCTGGGTGCAGTGTTACAGTTCATTAAAAGTTCATCGAGTTCAGTGAGGCACGTTGGAGCAGAGACTGAGGCGTGTCCGAGCAGAGACCGATTTAACTTTCTGACTACACTCTAAATAATCTCAACCTCACTGCATCCTACTCTGACAGAAAGGAGAACAGAGAAAGAAAAGGGAAGAAGAAACAAAAGGTGGGCGGTTAGGCCCTAATGCCGGTGAGATTTATATGTGTGTTGTTTTGGCAAAATCCCACATTCAATATGGATTTGAGCCTATAAACAGTTTCTTTCTCTGATGACTGGTAAGTTCAATATAAAATCTAGTTCTACGTTTATGTGGTCTGCCAAATTGCACTACCAAGATGGTATGTGAGGCGTACTTGACAGTGTTGCACAACAGTGGTGGTAACAGACACAAAGATTCCTTCTGCAAGATCTAAGAGGACCAAATAGGCTGGGATCCTTCTGCTGCCTCTTCTCTCTGCCCTGCTGGGTGGCTTTTTACAATCCCAACCTCGTGCTTGAGGTGGGAGTTGGCTTCCTATTCAGCCTGGTAGCTTCTTGGCCCAGTACGTGAAGGACAGTCCATGCTTCATCAATTAGGCTATTTATATAGGCAATCAGCCCCTAAAGTCCTGCGTTGCAACCGCTAGTTATTTAGCTCCTTAAGTTGCTTAACTCGCTTGCTGAAAGCTTAATGGAAACTGCTATTGCATATTGCTGTGCTGGATCTTTCTAGTGCATTTATAGCACTTGTTACTTTTGAGCTTCACTACTCATTTGTAAGGTTAAATTATGCTATTCACAGTTTCTGCATCTGCTACTGCACAATTGCAGAAGTGATCCTTTAGCCTGTGGCTTACTATATAACATATAGTTTAGTTACTGCGTTGCTACACTCTTCTCTATTCTAGGGTTAATGAGTGTCAAATTACAAGTCACTATTATCTGTTATGCTAGTATTCTAGCTAGGCACTTTAGCAGTGGACATTAAATTAAACAACACAGCTACAACACAACAATCCTGGTGTCTGACACAATAGTGTTTTTAGCAGAGGAAACCAAAACAAACATGCAATAAATGCTGAAAACAACCTACACTGTAGCTTCTTTAGCAGCTAATGCTAAACCAAACAATGCAGCTTCTCTAGCATCTAATGTAAAAAAAAAATTTAAGCAGCATTGTAGCTTGCTTAGCAGCTAGTGCTTGTAGCAAACAACACTGTAGCTTATTTAGCAGCTATGGCTAAAAACCAACAGCACAGCGGCATCTATAGCAGCTAAAGCTAACAAAAAACAGCATTCTAGCTTCCTTATCCGCAGGTGCTAAACACAACGAACCCCCCAAGAACTGGGGGTGGATTATTGTATACAATGTTGCAACACAGCTGGAATTATACAGCCTCACATGGTGCACCAATTATGTAGGGGACATAGGCCTCACACAAGCACCAATTATGTTGGACTTATGCGAGTATAACTGTTATTGGCTGAATTATTATCAATCATTCATGATAATTGATAATAATTATTATTTTAATAACAAAATTTGATAACGAGGTACCAGACTGTTTCCAGGGACCAATAACTAAATAAAAACAAATCAGTGTAATTATAGGAGTGAGCTCTTTACTCAGCTGATGTTGCACTACTGTACACAAACAATTACAGACAACGACCACTTAAACTATACCACACTTAATTTTGTTCATTCCAGGCACAGGTCTGCTGTCCCAACACTCAAACGCCAGCCCTTAAACACAGCTTTCATCTCATTTGCATTATCACAACTGCTGTTGCCAGCCAACGCCTACCATTACAATAGTTTATTCATGTATTTGTAAACCTCAGAAGACAGGAAATTCACTCATTTTCTTCCAATTCTAACTTTAGATTATTGTCCAAGGTGCAATGCTATCACAATGCTTGTGAAATCCTGTGTTAATGTGCTGGTAACCTGAAGCTATGTATGCTAACAACAACACCAACAGACTTCACATTTACCATGGGGCAGAATACTTAAAGCTGTACAAGGCAGGATTAAAATGTAAGAATCCAATCTGCCCAAATCAGTAAATTGAGAAGCTCAGTGTAAATACTCTGGTACAGTTGAGCTATAGCCAGAAGAGAGCTGAAAGGGCTAATGATGGTTCAAGTGGAACCCAAATCAGAGAGTGAATTTATTGTCACAGGTAAAGAGATTATAAATTGAATGGAAGCAAAGTTGACGTTGAAGGTTTTGTTTTCTAAAATATTAACATCTTTAAAATGTTATGTAAGTTAAGCAGGGTACAGAAACAAACAACGACTTGTAAAAACAATTGATACAAGCTAACGATGTGCCTGGTGGTGGCAGATACATCTGGTCGGTCAAAGCGTAAATAATAAGCTCAACTTAAAACTTTCCCAGATTCACCTTTTATAAACAAATGTATTACTTATAAACATGGTGATCTTTAGTTGATATTTATTAATTTATCATCATAATTCAACCCCAAAAAACAGCAACACAAGATTAGCCCCATTTGTATTTAAAAGGTGAGCATTAGCTTTACATTTAAAATGGCTGCAGAGTAAAGTGTTTCACACTGAGCAGTATTTCAGTCCCATGAATCAGTCCCATAGGGAGATAATCTAGATGTCCATTCGGTCCAGCAGCACTATTTAGACTATCTGACTAAAGCTTTGATCAAACATAGAAAAATACTTTCTGTTGTACGTGTTTTGAACTGGCTTAAAACTTTGTCCTTAAAATCCCTCTAGTTTGGACTTTCTTCACCACCAGAAGGCTTGTGTTACAGTGAAACAGAAGTAATCATAAACAAAACAAAAAAATGTTTTTCACTCCCTGGATATAGGCTCAGCACTGTTTTCTTTCAGCATTCTTTCTTCCTTACACGTCAGTCTTACTTGTTAATTTGTGTTCATTTAAACCAAATTAATGACATTGTGAATCTAATTTCTGTAGGATGATTCATCTTTAATAAGGCCCACACAGATGGATCATAATCAGATATAATAATTACGTTAGATTTGTATATACACAAACTGTCGAGTGAGCTTTTTGTCCAGCTGTTGTGCTGAATCGGGAAAGTTTCTAGCTCGTCTTGTCTGCCTGAAACCTTTTTTCACACAAACATATTTAATGGATGACATAATAATATTCATAAGATGTGTAAGGCAGGCTGAATATTATATTGATTTTGCTGTCACTTTTACATTAAAACTATGATGAATATATTACCCTCAACTTTGCGAAACAATAACTTCAGTTCAATAATTATTTGCACATTATTATTTATTGCAAAAGAACAAAACGTTCACCTTTTTGAAGGCATATTAACTTATTTCAAGTGTCCATTCTCACATGCAAATGCACTTAATTAGCTAGAAAATCCGTGCTGTGCTTTGCTATTCATGTTGAGGTGCAACCTATTGCCCTCATCTTTCTTCTCAGTAGTAGCAGAGTAGTAGAGGTAATACATTTGTATATATATTGTGGATGATAGCAGTATTAACCATCCCCCATACCCTGTCCACATACAATCACGCAAGAGGCCATTTTAACACACAGAGCTGCAAGACTGGTTAATGGCTTTGCCAGAGATAAATGTGCTGTAGTAGCAGAAATGGGTGTTTAATCTTATGATCACCAGCACTGCTCACAAAACTACATATTGCCTTCACTGTTAGCAAACAGCAGCTCATTTCTTATTATGTGTTTATATTCCAGCCCTAATACCTGCTGTATATACAAACAGACACCTACACTTGCAAGCATAAGTGGTATAAGTCTCCCTACAATCAGAATTTGTCATATTGTGGCACTGGCTATATAGCTGCATGACGGTGTGTTTGAATATGCATCTCACATAAGCCTACAAACAAAACAAGCATGGTGGAAGAGTTAATTCAGGGTAATAGAAGCTTCCGCTGTTGTTCTGAAATGTGTTAGCAACCAATCAAATGGAAGTCAAAACATTGATGCTAGTTTTGCTAGTTTTATCAAAAACAAACCAATATAGGGTGGAAACGCAACTTAAATTTGTTTCACCTCCTCAAGCCAGAAGTGGGCCAATAAGAGAACAGTAGATGTTTGACCAACAACAGACAAGCAAACTTGAACTGACAGAGGTGTTGACATTCACCCACAGACATGATGCCAATCCAAACCACTTCAAGATTAAAATATTTTAAATATTTTATTTGTGTGCTGCATAGCTCAACACTGTTCGCAGTGACGTGTGGCCAGTAAGATTTTGTTCCCTTTTTTAATTTCATCATTTGCATTATTATTTTATTAGAATTTATTAGAAAATACTGTCCAATATCATTCTTTTAAGTTTATATTGCTGGTTGTGGTTTAAGTGTTTTATGATTGTGATTGAAATGTTCTCTTATTTATGTGTTTTACAAAGACCCATTAACCTGAATGACAAGTTACATTGACTCTGTCTGTGCACTACAATATCTAGAGTATGAATTTAATTTTAAAAGTTGACGATGCACATCTATGCCAGATGCATAGCGAGGCGCTCTTTACAAACCTTATGTTCTTCTCTGTTCCTGTTCTGACAACCCAGGTAAATAATGACAAATTACACATCTACCTTAACAGTGGCTAGATATTCAAGAGGACCACCACCATTTATGCTGCTTTGTGTAACTAGGCAACCCATCATGCAATAACATGCAAATTCCTTTCACACGGCTTTGACATTTGATTTAGGATGATGTTGGTACGTTTGAGTAGTTGAGTTCTTAAAAAAAAAAAACACTAAGTCTCTGTCAGAAAACTGAATATGTTCTCCACAGTCACACCATCAAGACCATGTTTACTCACATGAGTGACATCAGGTTGCATGGTTGTTGTAGATAGATGAGGGACACTTGTGCAGTGGTAGTTTTTATACTGTGAGTGTGCTACTTACTCCTACAACCCGCACATCCGTTGCTTACACAACACCAGCTGCAGTATTTGATAGTGGATAAGTTGGGAAGACCAAGTTAGTAAGGTAGGGGCGACCCTGAATGGTTCAATTTTAGAGCTCAACAGAGCTTTAGTATCTGCTGAAGCACAATGTTGCTGCTGCATTTCTTTTAGCTTTCTGTCAGAGCTGAGGCTCACTGCTCTTTGCAAAGGAACATGACATAAAACACAGGATAAAATGGGTCAAGTCCATAGGAGGAAACTAAAAAAAACTGTTAGAGTAAGAATGTGAAAGTGTCTCTCACACACAGCGGCACAGACTATACATAGTACATTTGTAGCGTAGCAAAGCCAATCACTTTCTGAGATCACTATTCGTGATGGTTTGTTTGGTTGACTGGCAGGGCGTGACAGGAGCTCGTTTTCCTGTCCATTTTCCTGTAAAGATGTCTGAGAATCAATTCTCGGTGTGAGGTAATCATCAATTCTGACAAAGAAATGAAGGCACACTCATTATAAATCATTCATTATACTAACACTCTGCTTCCACTTAAACTGTGCTTTGTGCTATAGCATGACCTTTATAAGCACTGCACTATGAATTGCGGCTTAAAGACAAATTTCAAATTTCATTTTGTCTTGATTAAATGTTGTGATGCTATCGTTGACTATTAGGCCTAAAAGAGCCCATTAATACACAGGTGGATGGTACCAACAACATAAAAAAAATGTAATTAAGGTGCTGAATTTAAGATGACTGAGGGCTCTGTGCTGGATTTCCTATAAGAAGAAAGGCTATGCTGACAGACAACCTTGGAGGATCACTTTGGGAATCACCAGTCATGGGATATCTCTTCTAACATGGATGTTTAGCAAACCTCTGTCAATCATGGAGAATGAAGGAAATAAAACCAAGAGCAAAGATAAAATATATATACAAAACTATAAATGCTTCATTATAAACAGATCTGATATAACCCATGCTGCATACTGAAAACAAAGTACAGTTTATTCTAATTGAGATGTAAATCTCCTTTTGAAATCTAATACAGAATAAATGTATCGCTGGTGTTACATTTCAGTGTTTGGTCATGATGACTGTGGAGGCAACATGAGTCTGTGGGAGGAGATTTTTTTCCACAAGGAAGGTGTGGTGTCTCAGATGGAGATATGGAGGAAGATATGAGCCAGAAGGGAGTGTAGCGTGGGGATGCATGGGACTATTTGTGCTAGTAATACTCAACACTGAGCACAGCGGGACCACACGTTCAGAAACACAAAGAAAGGGCACATATTACCAACGGCATCTGTCAAATATAGAAAATTGTCTCGCTTAGCATGAAATAAGAAAATAATTATGATTAATGACCATCTATTTCATATCTAATGATACGTAACTAATCAAATGGAAGAACATTGTAACATTCTGAATAACAGAATATTACAGACAGAACACAAACTAAAATGTCGGAAACCGAATCATCGAACAAATCATCTGGAGCTTCGTATACGAGTACACAACATTTTGGCAAATGTGGGGACAATTTCTGGCCCGATAGGTCCAGTATAGTGAGATTTGGCTTTGCAAAGCTAACAGACCAGAGTGCCATGTGGAGGGGAACTCTGAGTTGGCTGCCATACTGGAAACACCTGAAGCTCAGAGGGAGGGGAATCTGGGATTTGGTGGAATCAGTGAATAAATGAATGACCACGTTCTCAATATGGATCACACATTTCCATTGTGGTTAGAGAAGAACAGCGGCCAAAACTATAATGCAAACACAAAGTGGAACATAGTAGCCTATATAGTGATAATAAATGATGATGATAATAAACCACCTGGTTGTGATTCATCAGCAGGGTATAGAAAACAGCAGTGACACTGTGTTACCTGATTTCAAACTGGGACTAAGCCTCTTTTGCAGAGCGCCGTGTCTCTGATGATGAATGATGTTTAAGTGGCCCTGAGCAATAAAGTGAATTTCCCAAGGTCACAGGCTTTACACACTGAAATGCAAAGCACAGTGTATAATTCAGCATGTTAAACCACATGGTTACCTTATGGTTACCTGCCCTACAGACAGCGATTGATGCTTCATTCACCACATTTCAGCAAACCTTCATGTTTACAGAATAGCTGTCACCAACAATAAATGGCAAGGATGCTCCTGCCTGTTCTGAACAAATGGAAACCCGCCATCTATTGTATGAGCACGAAAAACCGACCACACAATGTTGAACAGGTAATCTGCTGTGAATAAGCTGATACCTGGGAGCATATGCACCAGAGAGGAAGCCCTGAAATCACTGCACTGATTGCTATATTGGCTGTGCAACGAGGAAAGCGCGGTTTAAATGAACTATAACTCGCAGCAAATGAAGGCAATACCATAGGCACAAACACGCATTTTTTACAGAGGCCTCTGTCTCATTTCTGTTACATATTTGTGCAAACTGATGGTCCAGGTTGTCCTTTTAGTTGCACATTTAGCTCGCAGCCTTACCTTGCACCCGAACATGAGAGAGAGGGTCCGATTGCTGCAGATGACCTTACACTGGCACATGACCGGCGAGAGACACTTTAAATTCCTGACAGGCAGAGACATCAGTCCAAAGCCTCACACCAACACAGACAGCACAGACCTGAGCTCGTCGGTCCGCCGCCACACACTCCACGATACAATTAGATGAGAGCCGCGGAAGCTGAGAGAGGGGGAGGAGGTCGGTGATGCCCGTTAATAAGCGACCTGCCCGGTTAAATGTGACCGTAGCGGCCCTCGGGTCCAGTGGGCGTGTTTTTATGTAACTTCAAATCATGCATGGTTGTCACGTTTTAAAGCGTCGGCCTGTCGCTGTATAATGTCATGTTTTCCCAAGGTTTAACACCGGCAACAACGTCCATGGTTTGCACTAGTCTCTCTCTCTCTCTCTCTCCCTCTCTCTCTCTCATTGACCGTAGCGCTGGTACTCAATGCGCAGCAGGAATCATGAGGTAAGCAGTGAAGTGTGCATCAGTTATTCCCTGACATTGCATAAAAATAACCGTATTAATACAACAATAATAAAAAAAATAAAAAGCTTTCTCCTCGGAGCAGTGAAGACTGAGTAATGTTTATCATATCACCTCAGTCTGTTTCCGCAGCATGTTACAATGGGATTAATGCGCCCTCTGTTGGGCTATTAGAGAATCGCTGCAGGAATTGTCCAGGGTGCTGAAATGTGTCACACCGGGGCACAGCGAGGCTACAAAATGTCTTCATCTATCTGCTTTGCTTTTTAAGCTAAAACCAAGTGCCATTCTTGCAGCACTTTACAAATGAGCCCAAATGCCGTAAATTGACCTTTGCCTTAATTTTCTCATGAAGACAGATTTCATTCACAGCTGCAAACCACGCTGCATGTATCTGTACCCTGTGACACAAGCACATGCTCAAACAAGAGCTGAAGCGAATAACACAGTAAAACACATAGACTCAACTGCTGCTGCACTAAAAAGTGGTATTTTAAATTTCCAGTGGATATTGTTGTTCCAGTTATGTTCCTGATGGTCGTCTGCCGTCAGGTAAATAGAGCAAATGCACTTATCACACAGAACCTCCTAAGAGTTCATATAAATATGATATAAAATTATGTTGGATTCATTTCTTCTAAATGGTTTGATTACCAAACACTGAATATGTTATTGCATTATTATATAATATCTTTATAGAATATATAGAACACATCTGCAGGTAATGTAACACCTCATACTGCATTGTATCTTTCAATACCTATAAAGAAATGCAGTTTGTATTTTGTACTTAAGATAACCAGTAATATTTATAATGGATATTTTTTTCTTTTGTGTAACCAAACCTTCCATTAACAGGCTTTACATTGTGCACAAGATTAATGTCTCATTTAGTTTTGTGTGTGATTGTGCTAACATGGTGAGCCCACAGGGTGGAGTAAGAGAATCAGGTAGGCTGTATTTAAATATTGTGCATTCATCTCAGGACTGACTGCGGCGCAGGGCTCAACACTCCTGGGTGACGTCAGCGTTAAATCGAACATAGACTGTTCCAAATACACCAGTGAGCTGATTTTTTTAACCTCATCACCCTGGTGGTTGGGGAAATCCTGGGAAATCTGCAGTGTGCTGAAAACTGTACATCAGCAGGTTTTTCACAAGCGTTCAGAGGAAACCCATTAATTTCAACATAGTAAGACTAGTGTCCATTGTTTAGTTAACACTTTCTTTACAGTTAATTAATCTATACTGTCAATCAACAGCACACTGTACAGCAATATGATATACAGCTATAGGATCATCAGTAATATTTTAACGTGTCTGTGTATATTTCAGTGTGGGCCACAGCTGTCTTCACATATTTTTCCACTACTCTGTGCTAAGAAAGTTTTCTTCTGACTTTATACTTTGTTCATCTGTAATCAAATACCAGCAGTGAGAAGACCTTTCAAACGTACACCAGTTTCCATGGATATTGCTTTCTAAAAATGAAAACTCTGTCCTTGACTGCAGCTGTAATAAGGGCCACTGGCATTGACTGTACACTGAAAAAGATTGCAAAGATGAGTAACAGACTTACAATAGGCCACCTCTTCAAAATCCCACAAGAGCGGTTCCACACATTACTTTTTTTTTTTTTAATTACATCACATAGTTTCTGTGCATGTCCCTGTTACATCTAACCCTACTATGAGTTAACTGGGGGTGATCTAATCTAGTGATTAGAAAATATCTACTTATCTAATCTTTAGTTATTCCTTTACAGACAATCATGTTTTTCCAGAGTAAGTATTAATTGCATATGATAAATCAGCTGTAGTCATTGGGAAATTATTGGTTGTGGTTTAACCTAAAACTGAGAAAATGCACAAAACCCTTTTTTACTCTACCAACATGTACATTACAGGAACAGTAGGAAGGAGACCATGAATACATATCCAGTCAGGTCTAGGCTAACATGGCTACCCATCAGTGACCACACTGAACATGCCTTTTATGTATAATTTTGCAAATGTAGGGTCCGTTTATTAGACTGTTCAGTGTACACCAGCTGTTTTTTTTAGATTTTGTTTGGTTCTAGCAGCATTTTCCAACATGAGTTAACTTAGGGTAAATACATAAAGATGGATATGACTAACATTGTTTATAATCTACATAGATTTAATATTTATCTAAAATACTGGCCACTTCATTAGGCACACCTGTGCTGTTTGCAGTACATACATTAAATGGGGTGGCCAAACCCCTTTTAGTATAATATGTTTCACCACCACCCACCATGATCTCATTAATAAACACATAATGTTTCTGAGTTTCAACAAAAGCAGAGCTGCTGTATTGAATTGTATTAGACAATACAGGTGTACCTAATAAAGTGGCCATAGAGTGTATCATTTCCATCGTATTGTATCTCATATTGTAAGTGACTTCCTCCTTCTAACGTAGCATTATGTAAGTGTGGGAGTCACATGGAAACCTGAACCGAAGTGTTTCATCCTTGAGTATAGCATTAACATCCTAATGCTGCATTGTGTGAGGAGAGAGAGTGCGAGAACCCCAAAAGAGCCAGAGTGTTTCCATGACAACATCTACAGGGGGTGGCCAATCCTTAACAAGTAGTCCACTTGTCAGCAGCATTCTTGTCAACATACAGTATCTGTATCGTTACTGCGCCTCTCACGGGTGACTGTGTATTGCTGTGTAATGCTGCATTAGTACATGTGACCCGATTGAGCCACTGGCCAGTGTTTTCTCAAACACACTGAGAATATCAAGAAGCAATATGACTTAAGAGCATGCTTCTAGTGCTGGCATTATTCACCACTGGCTGTTAAGTAGCTCACAGAGTCTGCAAGCCAGGAGTCATGCTAACTATGCAGTAGGTAGAACCAGATGTACCACACTTAACATTTTCTGGTGGCTCGTCGTCATCTTGGCAGGAATTTTTGAATAGTAGTACTGAACAGTGGTAGAAAAAAATACACCTCATTATTGATATAGCTTTATGTAAGTAATAAAGAAATCTAAGCCTGATCAAAAGCCCAACTCTGAAAATGCTCACCTAACATACCCTTGACTGTATCAGCACTGCAGGATTTGATCCAGATTCTAATAGACCTAATAGATTTTTTTTTTTTTTGCAATTTGAATCTACTGTATGTTAACTTTAGATTAGCTCAGTTCAGTTGTTTAGATGTCTGTGTGATCAATAATTGCAACTCCACTAAAATCTGGACAATCCTTGTCAAATATTAATGTGCTAATATTGTTTAATGTTAATTCTTCTCGAGTCTACCACAAACACATAGGTCTTAATTACAACAAAAGTAAAATACCTAACATAGCTTAGACCTTATCTGAAGAACTGCTAACTCTGCAGGAATGAGAGTACTATTACCCACAAATCACACATTAGCTTTAAGAACCAAACTGAATGCATCATGCAAATGGATTGCCTTGGGTCAATTATTCCACCTTTTAGTGAAAACATAATGTTGAATGTAAATTTCCCTCCATGGCACATTTGACTTTATTGCTTACTATTGATTGATAGTTTTGATATCTGTTAGGAATGAGCAAGAGATTGATCCCACTTATATAATAATAAAGGAACAATTATTAGTCTATGAATGTCTCTAAATGTCATCTTTTTTTTACTCTGACTGCTGGCTGCTTCTCCAAACAGCTGATTTTAGAGAAGAATTGTGATGTAAAAATAATATTTGCACTCTACAATCTATTGTGAGTGCAGCACATTCAAGCTTACACATTCAGTGTATATATGACTGCTTAATCTAAATTAATCAGTGGAGTACCACCTAAATTGGCAGGAAATAAATGCTAACAACAGAGCCTACAGTCTTCAGCCTTCAATAACACCCAGCCCTCAAAAGCTTTGACACTGAAATAGTCTAACTAAAGTGCAAACACAACAGGGAATCTCCTGAGGCTCTGAGACTACCTCAGCTCTACTTACTGGGAAAACACCCAAGGTGAGAATTGTAGTATTCACACCTACACAGAACCTGTTATGTCAGATTTCACTCTGCTGGAATATATAATTTCATCAATTCTTTTCAGAAAATTTAAATAACAAAAACGTACAAGAACCATTGTTTCCCATAGAATTTTTGTTTAGCCGGAATGACATGTATTTATGTGTGTTGTTGTTATTATGTGGGTTTTTTTTTTTTTTTTTTTTTTGG